>BQKZ01000170.1:5112-22245 GCA_036244855.1 Temnopleurus reevesii | reverse complement strand
CCCCCCCCCCCCCCCACCTCGACCTGAAAACCTTGTGAGAATCGCTGTTTTTTTTTTTCATTCTGCCACCATAAACTCTTTCTAGGGCATCATGAATAGTTCAGAAAGTATGAAAGAAAGAATAATGATGGTATGAAGAATATTTGCAGTCTGAATTCTTGTGGTATGTCATTTAAGATTACAGTTCACACTACATTTGAATGAAATGAAAATAAATTAAAGTGCAACCTCATAAAGAGTATATCCTATTATATTTAGCCTTGATATCATTTGGTTTTGATATGAAAAGTAATCTACTGTATCTTGTCCTCTGCATCAGCATCTTATGATTTTATTTGATACATTTATCAAATTTTAATTTACAGTTGAATTTTAATTTACTGTTAAATTTTAATTTACAGTTAAAAGCCCGGTTCAGCATATATGCTGTTTTTCGAGGAGGATGTGCAGTAATAATACATTCAAATACAATTGATCAGAACTTCAACACATATATTATGCATCAACATTACATATAACATACATACATTTTAACACATTACACTGGAAATACATTAATTAAAGAAGCTAAGAAAATATTTCAAAATATAGACAATTTAAAATTAACGATATACAGAATTGATAACATTGAAAATTGCAGATGTCAATATTGCTCAGAGATTAAACCATGAATAAAGTAGACAGAATGAATAAGATATACAATGCAAGATTACAGATATGGTAAAACATCAAATACAATTGTAAAAACCTAGGAATTTAAATTGAATTGAATTGAATTGAAATTTATTCATCACTTCAATAAAAATAAACATACAAAATTACAAACCAGAACATTATTTACCAAGAGAAATTCGATATGAGGTGTGTAAGTAGTAATACATATTCTTCCTGCAACAGATCACATGTATGGTTGTATAGCATTAATCTTTCAATTTCCATATTGCCTATATATTTTTTGGTCGATTTATCACATGACCTAAAGTGCTTTTGTTCACAGATTCACAATTTGGAATGTACCTGCATATTTTGTTTCGTAATGGAATTTGCTTATTTTAATGAATATCAAATTTGTTGAAAACAGAAGTGGGCACTGGGTTCAAAGATGTGCATTTGTTATTGGTATTCTGAAATACTATCACAGATTTTAAGCTTCAGCAGGAAATTTATCCATATTGTGCCACACTTGATCTAGGTGAGGTGAATGGCTACCTGGCAGGAATTTATTCCTTGAATGAAAGCAGCGCATCGTACTGTTGTGCTGGGACTGTTGTGCTGCTATTGCTAAAGCCATGGTAATGACACCACATTATAGAGAGTTCTGAACAAGTAAATGCAGGGAGCTATATCGGAATATATCAATATTATTATCAAGAGTGTAAAAAACCGATTGGCTGTTCTTCAAGCCAAGTTTCATGTTGCAAATATATGCCACATGAAATTTGCGTTTAGCACTTTTTAAAAAATTGTCTGTGCACATCATTTTTTTTTTCAGATCCAACGTGCGGCTAGAGAAGATCGAAGCAACGGTGCGTTCCATGCAAGACATCGACAGTCAGCTGGCGGAGTTCACAGCTTGGCTGGACAGTGTAGAGAGCCCTCTATTGACACTTTACATACAGACAGAGGACAAGGCTGCAAGGGAGGACAGGGATAAAGTGAGAGTGTGGCTGCAACGTCAACAGGTAAGTTGTGGTTGGTGTGATAGAGGTTTGGCTGCTGCTACCACATGTTGCTGATTTTTGAGGTGTTTACTGCAGGATGCGTGAGTTATCACATGTTGCTTCAGGATGTTGATACGGCTGGGTTGCAATTTTTTGTTGTTGCTGTTGGATGATGTTGATAAAAGATGTTGTTGTGACTGAATGTTGCAGATGTGCAGGTGTGGCTGCAGCATCAACAAGAAAGTTGTGGTTGGTGTAAAAGAGGCGGGTTGCTTTTGTTGTTTCCAGATGTTGTTGATGCCAGATACAGGTGTCGTTGATACTTGATATTTTTACCTTAATCTTGTGGCTTTCATATGGGGTTGGGTAAGGATGTTGCTTCTACTCGGTTGTTATTGTTTTTTGTTGCTAGTGGATGATGTTGATAAAGTATGTTGTTTGTTCCAAATGTTGATGCGAATTGTCTGCTCTTTTATGCTGCTGCTACAAGATGTGATTGAGGCAAGATGTTGTTGCCACTAGATGTTATTACAGTATGTTGCAGATGTTGCTGATACCGGGTTTCTATTGTATGTTGTTGGAGATGTTGTTGTTACCAAATGTAATGTTGCAACTTTGAGCTGTTGCTTCTGGATGTAGTTCTTACTAGGTGTTTTGCTTCTGTGTCTGTTATCAAGAAAAATTGTTCTTTTGGATAATGTTATAGGAACAAGAAAACTGGTCTTGATGCTAAGCTAACAAATTTATGAGCCACTTGCCTATTATAGGGCAAGCAGATTTTTTTTTTTTTGAGAACCATGGTAATAATGTTGAAACAATGTTGAAAAGTCTTGGGAAGTACATTGGTATTTGAGTGGTTATTTCATGGAGACTATATGGTATATTGTCAGCAGAGGGCAGTAGACATCTTTCACTGCAGGGAGCAGTTGCAGCATTCTGTGTCTGTGGCTAAAAAAAGGGTCTGCTTCTAAAACAATTGCAAATGAATCTGACTCTATCAGCTATTCGGTACCTTGTTTCTATGAAATGCCTAATGGTAATCAATGGACTCCAGACTAGTATGCTGGAAATAAAATAGAGATATGAAAGATTCCTCACAGGAAAAGGCAAGTGGTGATGCTCAGAGAGAGGCAGGGAGAGAGTGATAGGAGAACGATATGGAGGGAGATTCAAAGGGAAGGGATGATGGGAGAAGAAGGGAGGGAAGTATAGAGGGATGATGGGGTTAGGGGAGGGGAGTGAGGGTGTGATTTAGAGAGGAAGGGAAGGAGGAGGAAGAGAAGAAAAGAGAGTGGAAAGGAGAGTGGGAATTGCAGACGTAGTCACTGATATGAAGTATCCCTTTAAAAATTTTTGACATTGAGAGATAGTTGGCATAGTGGCATTTAGGAGTCAGTTGTATCAATATTCATAATTTAAGTTCAGTTGTATCACTATTCATAATTTAAGTTCAGTTATATCACTATTCATAATTTAAGTTCAGTTGTATCACTATTCATAATTTAAATTCCATTGAATTTTAAGAAAAATAAAGATTTTTTTTGTCCTGTCAATTGTCAAAACAAATTCGTTATCCATCCCCCTACTTACTGTTTCAGCCATATCCACATCCCAAACCCTAAGTTGATCAAATATCCCTCAGGGTAATAGAAACTCCCATCAAAATGATGTATTTGTTATCATACAAATAAAAGGATGTTTTTGTAAAATTTCGAGATCAATGGGATTATTGTGCATTCGGGCATCTTGTCCATATCTTGTTTCATTTCTCTGTCATTTATCATCTCTCTATTTAATAAAATAGTCTACTCTTGCCGCTAAATTAATTTTTCTACTATCAAAATATAATGAAAATACCCTATTTTGAGATTATTTTATTTTTAGTCTTTTTAACGTTTCATCCCCTCTCTCTAAATCAGTGATATGAATTTATTTGAATCATTTTTTTTCATATGAATCTGACATTTTGAAAGAGAGAAAATACAAATAATTTCTGGTGACAAGACTAATATTTGACCCATATTCATGCTATTCTCCACAAGGTCAAGGAAGTTGTTAGTTTGGTTTGGAATTCTGTCAGGGCTTTGGAATGCAGTTGCCATGGAAACCAGGCAATCTCAGCTGCGTGACATCAGTGTCAAGTATTTGCTTCTCAGTTTGTAGCAAAATAAGGATATATTTTTCTTGAGATATTTCAAGATCCGACTTGGCTTAGGAGTATCCAAAAATACTGAAGTGTGACATTTTCTCTTTGCCAGATGTTTTTCTTTGAAGATTTTTTGCTAATTATCTGTAAAGGCATTTTAGATTTTGTTTTCAATAAAAAAGAATTCTCAAATGTCAGATCCTATAAAATGCCATCTTCATAGTCATAGCTGGTGATGTGCATTTACTAAGTTGTGAAAAAGCTATGATTCAGAATCAATCAGTGCATCAAAAAGGGTAAAATATGAAATATTTCATCCACATTGTACTGGAATTATAAGTCCTTCAGACTCCTACTTGAATTTGTGTAGATATCTGTAAAAGCAAACAAGTAATACCTTTCCATATTTATGTATCTTTGTTTCATTATCATCCATCCAAATATGATAAAATTGTTAGGCAGTTTGATTTGAGAATTGTTTAAAATTGTGCAACCACAATGTTACACAAGATTTGGGAGGAATGATTGTGGTCTCAAATATCTCCTGATTCATGATGAACTTTCCTCCAAGTTCTTTATTTTCTCAATTTTGCTTATCCCCTCTCTTGCTTTTATTTACTTCCATATTTCTATTCCCATCAAAAGCCTCTGAATATTCAATATTTCCATCTTGAAATCCTCAAATCCCATTGAAATCCCAAGGAAAATCGGATCTGGATATTTGTATGCGTCTCTTATGAATAATTGTTCTCAAAACCTTATGCAGTGTCTGCTAGTGTAAGGTTACTTTTCAAGCACAAAAATAGAAATTGAACCATGAATATGTTATAAAATCAGCATACCAGATGATATTTGTGAAAGGTTACATTCATTTGATAATCAAATAACTTTTTTTATTAACCCAATTTGGAAAGGAA
Organism: Temnopleurus reevesii; assembly: GCA_036244855.1. Lineage (NCBI taxonomy): Eukaryota > Metazoa > Echinodermata > Echinoidea > Temnopleuroida > Temnopleuridae > Temnopleurus > Temnopleurus reevesii. The sequence goes on along the minus strand of BQKZ01000170.1, from coordinate 17,521 downwards.
AAGAGTGTCATATTTTCAAGGAATTTGATAGACATGGAGCGACAAATTCTTATTATTTCTTCAATATCCAATTTTCTCCCATTTGGTCACTCAATGCCTTCCTCCTCCATCCTCTCCATCAGGTCTTTGCTTCTTCAAAAGGCAACCCACATTTTTCATTCAGAGTCTTTCAGATTCACTTCAATTTCAGTTTAGTTTAGTTTTATTTCCTATCAAATCAAAATCAAATCAAATCACATCACCAATACCTTCCATTGGTTTCCCCAATGCCTCCCTACTCCTCCTTCTCCTTCACTTCTTCGTCTCTTCCAAAGTCAGGCCCCACATCTCTGCATCGACCCTCACGTAGCTTTTTAAAGGTAAATTGGTACCCTTCGCATCTTTTGCTGCAGACTGGCCTCTCACAAACTCCACTATTTGATTACATTCATAAGGAATGTTTCCATTCATCCCCTTCAACAATTTGATGTAATTTAGCCTTCCAATTTGACTTAAATTGTATGCCGTTCATTGAGAGAAGGTCTTGTTGCGGGCCTTGAAGCACTGTCGTATTCTTTCATTCGGTCGAGATGTTTTTGAAAATGGAATCAAATTTTCTGTTAGGAAAACTTTCAGCCATGCTTCTTTAACTCATGTCTTGAACACTTTGTACAATCAGTATACTTGTAGATACAAGTGACTTGTAGAAGATCGTGAGAAGATCGAACATGAACAAACCAAAGTTTTGTCAAATTTTGAGACATGTGTGATATTGTGAAAGAAGAAACAAAGTATGCAATAAGCTTTAGATTGTGAAATAATTTCTTAGACAAATAGGCCTACATGTACATGTATGTCCTTTCTGCAACTAAATTTTCCAACAAATACCTTTTTTATCATGAGGCAATAAATACAAATTTGCCAAATAAGGAGTCAAATTGAATGGCAAAAAAAGGAAAGATAGATACATGATTTATTTCACTGATGGGAAATTTCTCCTGTAAATGCAGAAAGCATTATATTTGAATATGATCATTTTATTGCATTCTGTTCGTATGATTTTTCATCAAAACTTTTTCACAAAAGTGATTGATCAGCCAATCTTGTTTTAAACATGCAAGGAAAAAATGTTATTTTTAACAGCTCTATTCCACTCAAAGTTTACTGTGCTCAGGTAGGGCTAGGCTCTCTCAGAAAGTGTTTGTTTTATTCATCATTTGACCAGTATTTTTATGTACTTTGTACCCAAGTTGTGTGTAATCTGAATTAGTCACAATGGTTGTTAGCTAAACCAAGGAGATAGAAAAAGAAATGACCAATGGCATTGTCATCTTTTTATTACCTCATGGAAATGCTTACGATCAAAGAGACTCTTCAAATTTCATTGGAAATTTTTTTTCTTCTGAATATCTTAATATATATAGTATCTTTATTTGCTGTAAAAATAAAGTGCAAATGAATACAAAGTAATAAACATCAAAACTAACATACATCAGATACAAAGTAAGAAAGGAATGAAGGGAGGTTGAGAGATAGAAAGGAAAAGAACTGTCATGTGTTGCTGTTAGTGCAAGAGAAGATATGAATTGAAAAATCAAATTTCCTTGTCTTGTTAATCCAGTTTTATCATATTTACAAAGATTTACAATGTGACTTGGCTTCTCCTTTGAAAGTTATGAATCATCCATTACTTCATTTCAGGCATTGATAGCATGTAGAAAATCTGATTTATAAAAGCATGAAGCAAAATTTGGTTATGTATGCAGTTCATGCATCTGTGATTCACAGGTTGATATTCTATATCATTGTGGTATGAAGAACGACCATGATTCCACCACATGAATTTTGTATGGCACTATAAAATACAATGTATTTCTAAGAAGTCTGTGATGTATTACTCACCATGAGTCCCACCCATTGATGGCGTTAATTTCCTTCAACAAGAAATTCTTCCTCATTGTGCTCCACTCAACCCAGGTGAGGTGAATGGATGGATGGAATAAGTATTCCTGGAAATGCCCTGGCACCAAGTGGTGATGGCTAAATCCAGGGCAATAATAATGCAAAAAGCAAGTTGAGCACTTGCAATGAATAGAAGTTCTAACTCTATAAATTTCATGTATTATTAAAGAATATTAAAGAAGGCTACCATATCATGTGCATGCTGCATTTCTTCCTACTGGTACCCATTTACCTTACCTGGGTAGAGTACAACACAATGTGGATACATTTCTGACTGAAGTGGGATTCAAATCTTGACCTAAGAAGGCTACATATCATGTGCACACTGCATTTTAGAAACTTCTTCCTACTGGTACCCATTTACCTTACTTGGGTAGAGTGCAACACAATATGGATAAATTTCCTGCTGAGGAAATGGACGCCATGATTGGGATTTTAAAATCAAGCTTCTAGTTGAAAGGCAAGAGTTAAACCTACAGACATGTAGTAAACTTTGACTAGGCCAGATCTACTGGTTTATTAGGCCCCTGTTACACCGAAAAAAATAGCGACCCTGGGTCGGTTTCGGGTCGCTTTGGGGTAGGTTTCGGGTCGTTAATTTGTTGGTGTAAACATCGAAGAACCGACCTCAACCCGGCCCAGGGTCGCTCAAGCAAACCGATCCGAGACTACATCCCGATATGGTCTCGGGGCGGTTTCGGGACGGTTCAGGGTCGGAAAAATCGCGGTGTAAACAGAAACAGGACCCAAACCGCTCTAGGTCCGTAACTAGTCTGAATTCACAGACTCTCATTTTTTAATTTTTACTTCTCGGCACAGGGAATTTCGTAATCTACTGCCAAAGCTACTCATAATCATAATTTAGACGTCGCTTTCAGTTTCCCAGTTTCTAATTGAAGACTATGAATCAGACACGTATTGATATGCACTGCATAATATGTAACTAATGGTCTGTGACAGAAGACTAGTGTGCAACGCTGTTCTTCATTTACAACACTCCCGAGAGGCAATGGACTCAAGTGAAGGTGTTTTGGGTTGAGATGGAGGGTGGTCTAAACAGGCTCTTTTTCGGACCATACTCGCCCGTCGCTAATCCCCTCAAGGTCGGAACCTGCCCCGCTACGGACCTGGGCCGCTTTGGGGTAGGAAATTTTTCGGTGTAACAGGGGCCTTAGTCCAGTTTTATGGGTTGGCTTGAATTTGTAGGCCCCTCGAGTGGTATTGAGAGATAGTTGTTGAATCTTTATTTGGTTGCACTGAATTTTCGAAATAATGAAGTCATTCATTTTATGTTTTGACTGATGACAGGCACATGGTTGGAATGCCAGGGTTGGTCCATTTAGTTTATATATCCACTGTGTGTCTAGATGACGATGAATGGAGCCTTTTGTTTGAATTTCTCCTCAACTCAAGAGAGCTGGTATGAGACAGCAACCACTCATAACATCCTCAGGCCAACAAACATCTATTGATTCTCAAGATTCTGGTTTGTACTGGAGAAAAATATGTCAAGGATTGGTTTGAAATGAATCAAAAATTAATTTCATCCTTCATCCTCTTGCATGCCTGACTCTGCAAAGTATCTTGCTTGTCACTTCATGCAGGGTTCTTCCAAGGACCAGAGGTCCATGATTCCATGCTATTCAGCAACGTGGAATACAGTTTAACCTCATTATAACGAGATCATTGGGACCAGAGGAATTACCTCTTTATATTGAAACCTTGTTATATCAGGGTCAAAATACAATAAAATACAAAGAGATGGGACTAGGAAAATTACCTTGTTATAACGAGAGCTCGTTATATCAGTGCTCTTTATAATGAGGTTTGACTGTATAAGTAACAAATGTTACATACGCTTATTGTATTTTTGCATTTGTCAAAGCCCCCCCCCCCAACTTTTGCTTGATTGGTCTGCAAGCAAAGCCATATTGCTCTTAGCACACATGTAGCTCAATCCAACCATAGAGATAATTTTATATCTCTATGATCCAACCATGGACAAGTACTAATACCACTGGGTAGGAGTCTGGAATAGAATTCTACATTACTGAGTAGACTTTACAGCGATGAAGCATGTGAAGCGAGATCTGAGTTGTGCTAGTCTTCCCCACCAGACACAGTTTGTCTCCAAGGCAGCGCTAGATAAACCACCTGTATAGGCCTATGACGCTAGACTACCCTTGAACCTCAAATCTACATGTAAGCCTTCCTGGGGGCATGGGGGCAATGAGTTCATAACCCAAAAGTGGGGTAAAAACCCAGGAAAAACACAGCCCACCTTTGTCCTACAAATTGCTTTCTACGTGTGCCATTCATTCTGACAATCCCAACTTGATTTGTCTAGTTAATGGATTTAAAGGTCTAGGGAGAAGGCAAACAGGTTCACAAACACTTCTCTACTCCCTGAAGCATGTTCAAGTATGGCGGGTAGTCTCTAATTGGCACAGACATTTGGCTTTGGTATTTAATTTTCAGGATACTTAAAATCCAGAGTCTGCAGTCAGAGTCTTCACATACTCATGGAGTTACATCCCTTTCTTTATCTTAGGGAGGGGTGGAATACTCTAGAGAAATTAGTCTTTGAATGCAGACCCTGCAATAATCAATCATACAAATGTGAAGTCAAGAGTCTGGATTTGCAGACTAGATGATGGATGGAACCTGTGCAAATGGATGTTACAATGGGAAGGAAACATGAGAAAAGGGTTACCATTCTGGTATGTGAGCCCCTAGCAGGTGTATGTTCCACCATCCACATTTCATTCTGATTTTTAGCTACATTCTTCAGAATTTAAAGGGCAAGGGGAGTTCATACATCTTGAAATGCCCCTCTCCATCTCCGAGGAGTCGTATCAAAGTGGTTGACTCCGATCAGAATGAGGAGACTCGTTTTTCAAAAAATCTTATTAGATTTCTTGAACTTTGGAATGAAGCTGGAGACAGAGGAGTGCTTCCTGCACATTTCGATTTTGCATCTTGAAGACATTTTTGATGATGTCATGGATGTACATGTATGCCATGGAATTTGATAGTTTTGTTTAATTTGTTGTATGTGATATGGGATGTTTGAGCTATTTTTGCTGCTTCTGATGGACGATTTCATGGAAATTGACAGTATAACAAAGGAATATACCCTACTAGATAAAGCTGATTTGTAGAAATTAGCCATAATATTGTACTACCCTGGATGGATGTTTGAGATATCCTTTTATTTGGAGGAAGTTCCTTGGAGATGGTAATGGAGTTTTTGAGTTTGGATATTGTCCGTCATTGGTCAGTACAAAGATGCAGTCTAGCCCGAGTATGAAACATTTTAATGGTATCATATTGGAAATAATTGTTCACTATCTACATGAAATACAGCAATATATTTAGAATGCTTGGTAGCAAAATCGTATTGGAAAATCTGGCAGTTTTTGTGGTTTACCCTAGATGGTGAATGAATTACATTGAAAATAAAATTGTGTCTTGCAAATTTACTGAAAAGGATAAAACAATGATACTCGATACTTTTTCACAACATGTCAGAATAGTCAGATCTTACAGAACTGAGATATTTTTCTGAAATGTCATCAGCTTCTTCTCATGTTGACTGATTTTTAGGTTGAATGGTGTATTTTACAATGTCGAATATCTCATTTTTGTTTTCTTGTGTTGAGTTCGGATATAGGAAAAGAGTATATCAACAATGGATGTCAATCTTGGATGAAACATGAGCAGAGATGTCTAACTTTTCTGGAACATGCATGTGGTGTATTTTAAATGAATTTAAGGCCTTTATCACTAGTGAATGTCTGATTGTACCGCCATTGTTGTCCTGTTTCTCTCACTTTGGTTCAATTGCAGCATTATTCACATATGAATTTTGATCGCATGCATATTCTGGAGGCTGCTTTTTTCACAAGAAACATAATTATAAACAGAAACAAAATCCGCCCAATTGAAACTATTTTGCAAAAAAAGGAGGGAGGGGGTATTGGAGAGCTATTTATCTTGGAGTCCTAATCATGCATGTTTTAATTTTGACGTGCATATTTTGGACCTGTTAGCACCTCTGCATCAAGTTTCCTACTTTCCAAAACATTAGAGAAGAAGAAATAGAAACAAATTTTACCCGCCTGAAACGACTTTGTAAAAAGGGGGCTTTCATTGAATAGCTACATATTTTACGGGTCTTATATCAGACTCCACCTTTCCACCCCTTTTTTCTTTCTTCCCCATCGTCTTTCTTTTTTCCCCATCTTCTTTCTTTACCTCTCAAGTGTTTGCTTTGTGCAGCTCTGTTTGTATGCACACATGTACAAGTAGGATTGAGGTCCCCACTTGAATTGAACTGGTTACAGTCCCTGAGTCACTCATGAATCCACTTTCATTTAATCGTCTAGTTACTTAGCTTGGAAAATTAGGCGTTCCGGAATAAATACGCTGTAAAACATGAAGGGAAAGCTGTAAACTTAAAGGGAAAAGAAAGTGGACCAAAAAGAAGACGAAATAAACCTTTGCTCTTAAAGAAAATATGGCGTGACATCCAAATCCACCTTTTTTTATCAGGGAAGGAAAATCTTTTGCTCTTAGGCTGGAATTTCGGTGCTGGTTCATTTTATTCACTTTTTCCCCATCTTCTTTTACCATAAATTATAATTTATATCTACTGGTATTTTTGTAGACTTTTATGCTGTTATGCATTTTTCAATACAGTTGGACCATTGATTTAACAAGGTTCTGGGGACCTGCAGTATAGGGCCTATCCTCTTTGTATTGAAATATTGTATATCAGGGCTAAAATTCAATGGAAAACAAAGAGTGTTTGGTCCTAGAAATAACCTTCTTACAATGAGAGTTCATTATACCATATTCATAAAGTAAATTGTGTAGGGCCTACATCAGTCATTGGGGGGTACCCAGCATGCTTCTACAAATCGTTGATAGGTGATTTCTCATTAGATATAGGCCTTTGCTTGCGGCCAGGTGTCGGTTTGAGACACACAATCCAGCGTCAAGCATAAAACTAGAGCCTCCAATCTCCATCTTCATCTCATGAGGGTAGCTTTGCATTAATCTTTTTCTGTATAAAACTTCCCCAACTTCATATTGAAACATATGTAAGAAATGAAACTTCCAATTGCATTTTCTTATTGATGGTCCTGTGAAACCAGGGCACATTATTTGAGAAGTAAATCCAGGGCATTGAAATAATCCATGGGATTAGGTTCCTTGTACAGTAATGTGTGGTCATTTTCGATAAATACAGTACTTGATCCATTTTCAGCGTTTGCCCGAAATCCACCGCGGCTGATGTAGTGATTCCAAATGGTGCAGCAATCAAATGATGAAAAAATTGAAGTATTTGTTAGTCAATTAAAGCAGAACTCCAAAAAAATTTCAATGAAATAATGATTTTTCTACAGCCATGCTTGCTACATGAGAGCATTTATGGTGTGCTCTCTTCTTTTCCTCCTCCTCCTTCTTCTTCTTCTCCTTCTTCTTCTTCTTCTTCTTCTTCTTCTTCTTCTTCTTCTTCTTCTTCTTCTTCTTCTTCTTCTTCTTCTTCTTCTCCTCTATAAAAATAGACTCACCCCCTCCGAAAAAAGGAGGCAAAGGGCTGGTGTAGAAAAATCATTGAGTATCCTTCTGGATCTGCGCCCTTTTCCTTCAATTTTTCTATTCTATTATACTAATTCTGTAATATGATTACGATTGTAAATTGCTAGCTTGTACATAATTAATTTCTAGTTGTTGAAGGAAAAAAATTAAACCTATTTTGAAATAGATTGTGTTCTTGGAAAAAATATGGACAAGAGTGATTTTAAAAAATATGAAAACCCCACCCCCTTCATTATCCTTGATCCCAGCCTCAACTCGGCTTGGTGCCAAGTTGATTCTTAAATACCCACAATACTGTGCAGAATCCCAGGTTAAAAAAACCCTCAAGATTTTCTACCGGCAAATGTGAAAGGTTCCTCACCTGATGACAGAGACTGAGCTTGATGGATGATGATGATGTCTGTTGGCATCCATACACTTGGGGAATATCATCCTCGGTTACCATGGCAACAGAGCAGGCATCATCTCCCTATCCTCTCCAAATACCATAACATTTCAATACCATCACAAAGATCACCTTTGCATATTTCTTTCGCTAAAGTACCCATTAAGATTTCACCGTGTGCAAATAATGTACATAGTTCAGCTGGTTTCTGTGGTATTTAACTTGAAACCTTGCAAAATTGTCGCTTTTCGATTATTTTGAAGGATGCTTTCAATTTTGCTCATGTGCTGACATTTTTATAGTTCAAGTCATTTGAATTCAATTACTAGTACTACTAGGCCCTACCTGTTTTCATATTTATAATTTAAAAGATAGAAACATACAGACATGATTATTAAAAGTAGACAATATTTACTGCAGAGCTGTATATGCTGGTATTTGTCCTTTTTGTGAATCTCTTCTGCATATTGATTTTTAGGTTAGTGTATTGCAAGAGAAAGTAATTTATTATCAAATTAATTTTGGAAAGTACACATCATTCAAAGTTCTTTACTTTGAATTATTTTGAATGTAAAACTTAGGTAGGGTAGTATGAAAATCTCCACATCACGATTGTCATTTTGTTGTGGTTTTATTTTTTTTTGGGGGGGGGATTTTGGTCATTTCTTTTCTGAAAAAAAGGAGACATGAGTGATCCTAAAGTTGGAGGGATGAAATTTAGATGTCTGGGCGAAACCTTGTCTGTTTCTTGTCACTGCACAAGTGTTCCCCTGACAGTAATTGCTATAGAAACCAGTTAGTTAAACCAATCAACAGGAGACAGTTTGGTGCTCTCACAGAAAATCAATCTTGTCATTCTTTTAGCATAAAAATATATATTAGTTTCTTTGAGTTGCCATTCTTGACCAGACATGATTTTTTGTAGACTTTGATGATTTTTCATGATTATACCACATAATATTTGGATTTATTTTTTAGCCCTCTTTTTGAGAATTTTTATCGATATTTTTTTCATTTGAAGGATTTGAGAAATCTACTTGATAATTATCGAATGTCAATTTTTCTTTCTTTTCATTAGGTATTGTTCCCATTCTTGTTTTTAAATGTTTTTTATTTAGTTCTGCAAGACTATGCAAACTGAAACTGTAGTTCCTTACAGAAGAAAGCCTCAGAATNGTCTCAGCTGCGTGACATCAGTGTCAAGTATTTGCTTCTCAGTTTGTGGCAGAAAAGGATATTTTTCTTGAGTTTGTTCAGATAAAGATATTTCAAGATCCGACTTGGCCTAGGAGTATCCAAAAATAGTCAAGTGTGACATTTTCTCTTTGCCAGATGCTTTTCCTTTGGGATTTGTTTTTTGTTTTTATTAAAGCAAATACTAAATATTGTTTTCATCAAAGAAAAAGTAATTCTCAAATGTCAGATCCTAAATGCCATCTTCATAGTTGATGGTGTGCATTTACTAATCTGTGAAAATGTTATGCTTCAGAATCAATCAGTGCGTCAAAAAGGGTAAAATATGAAATATTGCATCCACATTGTATGAAGGGAGGTCCCACGTCTGCGCACCTAAACTTTCAGCTTGAAAAAAGCTTGAAGTCAATGAATATCCAATTCAATATTGATCGTATATTTTCACAAATATCCTGAAGATTATGAGTGAGAAATATCTCAGCAAAATCTGACCAGGAACAATGTCATTTTAGATGAAATATACACCCCTCTCATTTTTGCCGTTCAAAATATTTGGGTCCCTTCTCTGCGTCCCATTCACTTTACACGCGGTTGGAGATTTTCAGGAAAAAGTCTTGATTTCACCGAGGGCGCGAGTTACATCGCGTATGTCAATGAGGCGCAGAGGAGGAACCCCTTATGGTACATACTGGAATTATGAGTCCTTCAGACTCCTATTTAGATTTTTATAGATGTCTGTAAAAGCACACAAGTAATACCTTTCTTTATTTTTGTATCTTTTTTGGCTATTGATCCTTCTAAATGTAATAAAATTGTTAGGCAGTTTGATTCAAGAATTGTTTAAAATTGCACAAACACAGTGTTACACAAAATCTAGGTAGGAATGATTGTGGTCTCAAATATCTCCTGATTTATGATGAACTTTCCTCCAAGTTCTTTATTTTCTTTATATTGCTTATCCCCTCTCTTGCTTTTATTTACTTCCATATTTCTATTCCCATCAAAAGCCTCTGAATATTCAATATTTCCATCTTGAAATCCTCAAATCCCATTGAAATCCCAAGGAAAATCGGATCTGGATATTTGTATGCGTCTCTTATGAATAATTGTTCTCATAACCTTATGCAGTGTCTGCTAGAGTAAGGTTACTTTCCAAGCACAAAAATAGAAATTGAATCATGAATATGTTATAAAAATGAGAGTACCAGATGCTGTTTGCAAAATTTTACATTCATGGGATAATAAGACCACTTTTTAGGAGTCTAATTTTGGAAAGGAAAAGGGTGTCATATTTTCAAGGAATTTAATGAATGCAGAGCATCTTAAAATTATATATATCTCTCCCATACCGATTTCTCCCATTTGGTTGCTCAATGCCTTCCTCCTTCATCCTCTCCATCATTTCTTTGCATCTTCAAAACTCAGCCCCACATTTTTATTTGAGTAAGTTTCTCATATCCCCAATATCTTCCATTGATTTCTCCAATGCATCCCCTCTCCTCCTTTTCCTTCACTTTCTTCATTTTCCTTCACATCCTAACCTTTTTTTCCTCCAAAATCAGGCCCCGCATCTCCGCATCTACTCTCACGTAGCATTTTAAACATAAATTGGTCTGGCCTCTCACAAACCCTACTATTTGATTACATTCATAAGGAATGTTTCCATTCAACCCCTTCAACAATTTGATGTAATTTAGCCTTCCAATTTGACTTAAATTGTATGCCGTTCATTGAGAGACGGTCTTGTTGCGGGCCTTGAAGCACTGTCGTATTCTTTCATTCGGTCGAGATGTTTTTGAAAATGGAATCAAATTTTCTGTTAGGAAAACTTTCAGCCTTGCTGCTTTAACTCATGTCTTGAACACTTTGTACAATCAGTATACTTGTAGACTATACAAGTGACTTGTAGAAGAGCATGAGAAGATCGAACATGAACAAACCAAAGTTTTGTCAAATTTTGAGACATGTGTGACATTGTGAAAGAAGTAACAAAGTATGCAATACTCTTTAGATTGTGAAATAGTTTCTTAGAAAAATAGGCTTACATGTATGTTCTTTCTGCAACTAAATTTTCCAACAAATACCTTTTTTATCATGAGGCAATAAATACAAATTTGCCAAATAAGGAGTCAAATTGAATGGCAAAAGTGGAAAGATAGATAGAAATGTTGATTTCCTACATGATTAATTTCACTGATTGGAAATTGCTCCTCTAAATGCTAGAAGAAAAATATTTAAATTTTATCATTGCATTGTGCTACAAACATTATTAACTTTTTGACAAAAGTTTTGTATAAAGGTGATCAGCCAATCTTGTTTTCAACACAAGGTACCTTATTTTTTTACAGTGGTTTTCTACTCAAAGTTTACTGTGTTCAGGTAGGCTCTCTTGGAAAGTGTTTGTTTTATTCATCATTTGACCAGTATTTTGATGTACTTTGCACCCAAGTTTTGTGTAATCTGAATTAGTCACCATGGTTGTTAGCTAAACCAAGGAGATAGAAAAAGAAATGACCAATGGCATTGTCATCTTTTTATTACCTCATGGAAATGCTTACGATCAAAGAGACTCTTCAAATTTCATTGGAAATTTTTTTTCTTCTGAATATCTTAATATATATAGTATCTTTATTTGCTGTAAAAATAAAGTGCAAATGAATACAAAGTAATAAACATCAAAACTAACATACATCAGATACAAAGTAAGAAAGGAATGAAGGGAGGTTGAGAGATAGAAAGGAAAAGAACTGTCATGTGTTGCTGTTAGTGCAAGAGAAGATATGAATTGAAAAATCAAATTTCCTTGTCTTGTTAATCCAGTTTTATCATATTTACAAAGATTTACAATGTGACTTGGCTTCTCCTTTGAAAGTTATGAATCATCCATTACTTCATTTCAGGCATTGATAGCATGTAGAAAATCTGATTTATAAAAGCATGAAGCAAAATTTGGTTATGTATGCAGTTCATGCATCTGTGATTCACAGGTTGATATTCTATATCATTGTGGTATGAAGAACGACCATGATTCCACCACATGAATTTTGTATGGCACTATAAAATACAATGTATTTCTAAGAAGTCTGTGATGTATTACTCACCATGAGTCCCACCCATTGATGGCGTTAATTTCCTTCAACAAGAAATTCTTCCTCATTGTGCTCCACTCAACCCAGGTGAGGTGAATGGATGGATGGAATAAGTATTCCTGGAAATGCCCTGGCACCAAGTGGTGATGGCTAAATCCAGGGCAATAATAATGCAAAAAGCAAGTTGAGCACT
>BQKZ01000169.1:158380-223081 GCA_036244855.1 Temnopleurus reevesii | reverse complement strand
TACATAAAATATAATTATATTTTATAACTTAAGGAGTTGTGAGAATGTTGCTGTAAATTGGAAGCTAACAATTTAAATGAATGAATTGAATGAATAAATTGAATGAATGAATTGGAGTAACAGGGGGGTTGCAAACGCCTGTTATTCAGACTCCAAAGCCTGGTGTACTTGTCTTGACCAACTGTACGGCAAATAACAAAAGGGAATTGGGAGTCTTAAAGCGGAACCAACCCCTGGAATTGTCATGTTCTCATTGCATGAATAAAAATCTGATGAACAAACAGTAAAAATTTGAGCAAAATCGGACAATCCGTTCAAAAGTTATCAATTCTCAAATTAACAGATTTGACGATCACTGCTGCTCATAGGGATCCATGCGATTGGAATTTTGTTGACTTTTCCCCCCAAAAAAAGGAAACTTGAAGTTTCGTATACAGAGTGAATGAGGAGTTGTTCGACATGAAGTCACATGGTCCGTCGAATTTGCCATTCTCATGCATCACCATCAGCGGTAGGGATTGTTATATCTCTGTGACTTTGAAAATTCATAACTTTTGAACGGATTGTCCGATTTCGCTAAAATTTTCAGTTTGTTCATCTGAATTTTCTTCATTCAATGAGAGCATGGTAATTCCAGGGGTTGGTTCCCCTTTAAGCTGTTGGTTGGTGTAAGATTGTTAGAAGTTAATCTGAAGACATAAAAAGCTGTTCTCCTCTACTGTCATTCAAGAACCTTGTAAAAACTTACCTGTTCACTCCTGAGTTACTCTTACTTACTTTTACTATTCTCTTGATGTGCCTTGATATACAAATAGCATTATTATTATTAAAATACAGTCAAACCTCATTATAAAGAGCACTGATATAACGAGCTCTCGTTATAGCAAAGTAATTTTGCTGGTCCCATCTCTTTGTATTTTATTGTATTTTGACCCTGATATGACAACGTTTCAATAAAAAGAGATGATTCCTCTGGTCCCAACAACCTCGTTATAGTGAGGTTCCACTGTATTTTGTTTAAATAATGAAAACTTTCTTTCCACTCACCTGCATGTAAGACGGTCTCTGTAGAATCCACCTTCACCTGTAGGTGATGGTTCTCGTTGTGANTTTATATACAGAGTGAATGAAGCGTTGTCCGAAATGAAGTCACATAGTCCGTCGAATTTGCCAATCTCATGCATCACCATCAGCGGTAGGGATATCTCTGTGACTTTGAAAATTCATAACTTTTGAATGGATTGTCCGATTTCGCTAAAATTTTCAGGTTGTTCATCTGAATTTTCTTCATTCAATGAGAGCATGGTAATTCCAGGGGTTGGTTCCCCTTTAAGCTGTTGTTTGGTGTGAGATTGTTAGAAGTTGACCCTTTTAATGAATGAATTGAATTCATTTGAATTGACAAGGATGTTGCAAATGAAGTTCCCTTTTCGACTCTAAAATACTGGATCGTATTCAACAATGCTAAGAACAAAAATTACATTTGCCAAATCCCCTAAACAACCCATGACATTAAAAAGGTGTATAGTTATTGAATTTTACAAATTGAACATTTTTCATGATACAGCAAAATTTGACAGGTATAAATACTAGCTCCCACACAGTTAAGCAATAGGGAAATGCAAACAAAAAATGCACACACATTAAAAAAAGGATCAAATCGAAGCTAAATCAGATTAAGGCTACATGTATGTGCGTCGATCGTGAACGAGCAATTCATTTGCTTCTTACTCTTATCATGTAGGATAGAATTATTCTGAGTTTACTCTAAGCACTAAAGCAATAAATCACAATTAAGATTGTGCTTCTTACCTTACATAGGATTCACGACACTGCTCCTCAATATAATATTTCATTAATTCAATACTACGCCCCAACAAGATCCCTCCGTTCTTCCTCTTCTGGCCGTCTCAACATACCCAAAGTTTCCAAAGCCTGGGGTAACGTTCATACCCATTCACCAGCCCGACATTTTGGAATAATCTGAAGACAAAAAAAGTTGTTCTCCTCTACTGTCATTCAAGAAACTTGTAAAAACTTACCTGTTCACTCCTGAGTTACTCTTACTTACTTTTACTATTCTCTTGATGTGCCTTGCACTCCACAAAGTGGATTGGGTGTTATACAAATAGCATTATTATTATAAAAATATTATGTTTAAATAATGAAAACTTTCTTTCAACTCACCTGCATGTAAGACGGTCTCTGTAGAATCCACCTTCACCTGTAGGTGATGTTTCTCGTTGTGATGACCTTTGAACTCTTGAACCACAGCGCATTGCCTGATGTCCCAAAGCTTGATCTTTTTGTCAGACAGGAGGAAAGAACAAATATTTTAGGCATTTCATCCAGTACTTTCTAATAAATGCGGTAAGCTAGATGTTTCACTGCATTGGAATATGACTAGATATTGTACAAAAAGCATTGCAAAATCATCACAAAACCAGTCAATATGTATGCAAATCTTATAAACTGTGAATATCTGAATGTATGTCCGAATGAAATAAAAATTTACTATCTGAAACTATTACAAACTGATCAGCACTGACACAGAAAGCGTGTGGCTACGGGCCAGCAAAGCCATCACGCTCTGCTCCTTGAAGCTCCCTACCGTGGTTTATACATAATACATGGCGTGTAGTGCTAGAGCTTTAAATCAGTTTTAAATCAATTATATCTTGAAATATACAGGACAAATGAACATTAGAAATATATAAAATTCCTGTTTTGGCCTAAAGATTAAAATGATGAGAATTGCACCAGCTGAATCAGCTAAATTTATTTTGATTATCAACAATGTTAGCCAGACCATGGTATTCCAACATGAATGTTTGGATATGTTGGGATAAAGCAATTATTATTTTAATTATCATTTACCCAACACAAAAATCTTTGAATTGACGTGATGAAATACTTTCTATAACATTGTTCTTTACCTCCCCTCCCATGTCACTGGTCAACACATAGTTCTCCTCCTTGAGAAGTTTTAAACTGCAGACAGAAACACGATGCCTGAGCACAGCCGTCATGTCCACATGACCATGAGATGGCTTCCGTAGATCGATCCCGAGCACCTCTCCACCACGGGTGCCGTTGTACAGAACTGGGCTCTGAAAAAAGTATTTAAAAAATGACATTCAAGTTTGGTTACAAGAAAGTTTGAGATCAACAGCGAATTGTGGTTAAGACACAGAATATTCAAGTACAGCCGTAATATCCACGTGTCCTTGTGACGGCTTTCGTAGATCAATCCCAAGCACCTCTTCACAATGCGTGCCGTTGTACAGAACTGGATGCTGTTGATGAAAGAAAAATTCCATTTAGGGAGTATTGCACAGAAATTTTGATAAACTGCAGGTTGTGGGAGAGACGCAACATATCCAAGTACAACCGTCACGTCAACGTGACTGTGTGACCGCTTTCGTAGATCAATCCCAAGCACCTCTTCAAAATGCGTGCTATTGTACAGAACTGGATGCTGAATGTGAAAGAAAAATTCCATATGGGTAATATCGTACAGAAATTTGGTTAAATTGCAAGTTGTGGCTGAGACATAAAATATCCAAGTACAACCGTCACGTCAACGTGACTGTGTGACGGCTTTCATAGTTCCATCCTGTGCCTTTATATAAAAGTGGACTCAGATGGTGAAAGTCAAATGTCATTTAGGGGGTATTGCAAAGAAATGTTGACAAACTGCAAGTTGTGGTTGAGACACAGAATATTCAAGTACAGCCGTAATATCTACATGACTGTGTGACGGCTTTCGTAGATGAATCCCGAGCACCTCTCCACATTGAATGCCATTGAACAGAACTGAACTCTGTAAAAAGTTTTTTTGAAAAAAAGCTTCTGTAGATCGATACCGAGTACCTTTACACGCCAGATGCCTGTAACATAAAAGAGATACAATAAATTTAAAAATCAATTGTACCCCTATGATACACATTTTACCATAGACTGACAATTAATATTCATCGTAATTTCAATCGCATCTTTTATGTTCCAGTCTCCTGGTAAGATAACCAATTACAAATCAAGATTTCATGTAGATTCAGTAAGGTAGGCTTATACAGTCTAACCTTGTTATAATGAGGTCGTTGGGGCCAGAGAAATTACCTCTTTAAATTGAAACCTTGTTATATCAGGGCAAAAATACAATAAGATACAAAGAGATGGGACCAGGAAAATTACACTATCACGAGAGCTCGTTATATCAGTACTCTTTATAACAAGGTTGGACTGTATTTACTTGGGTGTGATTACCTAAAGAAATTGTTCAACATTGGTTTCGTTTAAAAAATTCTCAACTGCCAGATTCTAAATACTTCCTAAATGGTTGATGGTGTACATAAACTAAGCTGTGAAAATACTAGTCTTAAAAACAGTTAAACTAAAAACATATCACCTACATAGGCACACCGTAGAGTAATAAATGGACAGTGAATGCTTCATTCAATTTTCATTGATATCTTGACAGTGCCTGTATAGTTCCATTCTTTTTGCACGCTTCGCCGTTTTCTCATCAATCTGAATCTGAATGTAATACATCTTGATTTGAGAATTTTTAAAATAACAAAGTCATAATGTGTGACAGTGTCTTTAACATTAAATAACAAGCCCGGATCCTACCTTCCTTGAGAAAGCCTGAGCAAAGACATCACTGTGGCAGGTATGAAGTGTTTGTTTCTGAGCTGACAGGGTGTCCACCACTATAGCCTTCCTGGTTGAACCTAGGCAAAGGAAATAATTTTATTTTCATTTCATCATGACAGATATTGATATTTATTCTTCACTTCAACTTCCAATACATAATTACAAATTTCCAAACAAACATTCACAAAAATATAGATTGCACTAATATATGGAGTCAGAACATTTAGTGAATATGACAAATATGACAAATAATACAAAGAGAATGATAATAACAATAATTAGATAATTTATCAAGTGCAGTCACTATATGGATATACTGTAATGTAACTTGTAATGTGCGAGCCCACCTATTGATGATACTCCCATTATCAAATTGAAACCAATTTCGTACACCATTTTGTCAACAACAAAAATGCAGATTTATTACACTCTTGCAAATTAACAAATGACATTTTAAATGGCTAAAACATGATAACATAGCACAACAAGTTGATTATCAATCATACGGCATATCAAATGATCATTAGTCATCTGCAAAGTTGTTCTATAATTAAGAGATTCTTAAGAAAAAAACACTTTCATGAAAAATCATTCAGGCTTAAAGGGGAACTTCACCATGGCATTAATGTGTTGTCAGTAAATGGTGAAAAATAAGATGAACAAACTGTGAAAATTTGAGAAAAATCGGGTAATACGTTGAAAAGTTATCAATTTTCAAAGTTTGCATTTCCCCCACTAATAGGCATCCTTTAAATGGCAACGTTGGCATAATCTGTGATGTCATACATGAAGAGCTTCTCATTAACTTTGTACATGAATTGATTAAAAACAGATCAAAATCATATTTTAATTGAGAAACCACCAGAATTCTTTTTTGAATGCTTGCAGAATTGATATGTCCATATTATACTAAAAAGTGAAATTTTGTCTACTTTTCTACAAAAAGAAGAAAATGTGAAATTCTGTGTACAAAGTGAACGGAGAGTACTCGATGTTGGAAGCCATTTTGTGCCTGTAGGTTGCTAACTCAAGGAGCCCACGAGGTGTGTGAAATAAAAATTAAAAAATAAAAACTCATAACTTTTGAATGGATCATCCGATTTTTCAATTTTTTTCACAATTTGATCATTGTATTTTTCTCCATCCACTGATAGTAAATATCTGGGTAACTCCCCTTTAATATACTTACCTATAGCGAGATGGGCTGGTAGAGTCAGACTGTTACTCCAAGCACAAGTCCAAGCCATCTCATGACTACTCTCATATCGATAGCTCATGTGACTGATACCATCTAAGAGGATAGAGCAAAAAAAGAATGGGGAAATAGAATTAAGATCTCATTTTAATTGAAAGAATAAGTAGAAAAATACAATTCCAAATTCCAATCCTTTGGTTGCCCAAGGAATAACCTTTATATAAGATACCTTTCATTGGTTTTATCTCTTATTAATTTCTTGCAACACATTTCACATAGAAAATGAGACATAGAATCTGAATGGAGCAAAAAGAATAAGACAATCTAAAAGGACTTTTCAAGTTGTATTTCATATGTTTATCTACGATCTTTTACTGAAAATTCAAAATGCGCATATTGAATGCTACTATGCTACTATTTCCCAAATCTGGTAAGATGTAATGCCCCGGTCACATACACGTAGGACCCTGGAAGCAACACGATTCACCCCGACTCGTCGTTCTGAGGCAGTTAACTGTAAATTAACAAAGAGTCGGGGTGAATCGTGTTGCGTCCGGAGTCCTATGTGACCAGGGCTTAAGACGGTCGTAACATGTGCTGTCGGCTTAAGTCTCACCTTCTTCTGTCGGACACTTGAAGAGTTGAACTGAACTGGTACTGCCACCTGATATTGCATATCTGTACACAGCTACGGTCAAGGAAACTATTTAATTCATATGCATTGATGGATTGTCACAAGTGATGTCATGTCACTCCCTTCCTCAACGACCTTCACTGGCTTCCCGTTTCCAAAAGAATACATTACCGCACAATCATTCAAACTTATAAATCACTGTCTACAACAATTCCTCATTATATCTCCTCACTCTTTCAACAGCAGAAAACGTCATATTCTCTCTGTTCCACCTGTGCCCCTATCTATAAAATTCCAAAGTCTAAAAAAACAAGCTGGTTTCAACTTTTTTCAGTCCTTGGCGACACAACTATGGAATAGTCTCCCCACATCTCTCCGCAATACCAAATCACTCAATCTTTTCAAGAAACACCTTAAAACTCATTTTTATAATTCCTAATGTACATGTAGCTGTATGTAGGTCTTTTAAAGCAGCGCTTTGTATCCTCTGGAAAAAGCCCTATATCAATTAAATTATTATTATTATTATCATCTAGAATTGTACAAAATCTGATCATTGTAGCTTAATTTAATCATATTCCACTCTAATAAAAAACAAGGTGGGGCTTTACAATGTACAAGCAGCCAATATTGTTATCATAATCTAACGTAATATCTGATATTAATAATAACCAGAAAATGATTGTTCACATAATCACACAACCCTTGAAATGAATGTTATAAACAATAAATGAATAGCATGTGCCAAATTATTTTGCAAGAAAATGTATAATGGCAGAGAAATGAGCCAATAAAGGTACAAAACTGAGTCAGGACTTATAATATTACACTGGTCAGAGTGTTCCTTCCTGTGCTAGAGTTGATATATAAGTGATGACAGAAATTATTCTGATTTTAAAAAGTTTTGAATTACTTGATCAAATTTCCTTTGTCATAACAAGTCAATAACAGAAATTATTACGCTTTAAAAAAATTTGCATTGCTTGATCAAATGTTCCTTGTCATAACAAGTCAATAACTGAAATTATTCCGATTTTAAAAAGTCTTGCATTGCTTGATCAAATGTTCCTTGTCATAACAACTCAATAACTGAAATTATTACGCTTTTAAAAAAGTTTTGCATTACTTGATCAAATTTCCTTCGTCATAACAAGTCATATTGTGCATTATTATCAACATAAGATTACCTCTAACCATTTATTTTCTAACTTGAAGTTCTTTGCAAGTACTCAATACAAGCGTTCATGTATAAAAGGATACAGGGCATACATGTTCTCTCCGTCTTTGACTTGGGCCCAGCTGGCATGTGTTACCTGTCAGAGTAATGAGATAGGAGTGTATAATGATAATAATAATAACAATAATAATTTGGAGATTTATAATGTGCAATTTATACTCAACTGCGCATTACAATTACAATATCATTACCCGGATATAGCATAGTAGCTGGTACCTATTCACCTCACCTGGATTGAGTGCAGCACAAGGTGGATAAATTTCCCTGCTGACGGAAATTGACGCCATAGGTGAGCTTCGAACCTACAACCCTCAGTTTGAAAGGCGAGAGTCCGAAACATTACACCATGACACCTCTACAGTATACGGAAATGATACGCAGAGATGCCAACTGCTCCAGAATATGCACAAGACAAAATCAAAATGTGAATACCAGAACAGCTGAACAAAAGTGAGAGAAAGCATGGCAACAATGACCATTCTCTCAATCAAGAAAGCCTTGTATTCACATGAAACTACATCTCACTCATATTCCGGAACTTTGGATGCTTCACTTCATGGAGGGCCACTATTAAGAATGTGTAGTGGAATGATAAGATTTCTGATTTCTGCTAGTAATGGCATCATTCAACACGGTCTATGTTGTGTTGATCAATGACAGCCCCAAACTGAGCTACAATAGGCAAACCTGTTGCAATGTTATTTCATTACAATCTCCAGCAACAGATAGTCATACTGACAATCCATGCAATCAAAAACTAGAGTATGTCTGATTCATTCAGGGAAATCAAGCAATGAAACAGGCACTCAAAATCAATTCAGAGGATCTTTTTCTCAACAGAGTATTAAGAGGGCTCTGACACAATATCTTTTGGATACATACTGTCCAGAGAATTTTTTTTAATGACTGACCAAGGACAAATGCAATCTGGGGGAATAACAGTATATGAGAGTATCATTTTTCCACAAATGTACCTGTCAAAATAATAAAAAGTCACCGGCTAGATGTTAAACATTCTCTTTTCAGCAATTATGAATTCTTGTCACCGACAACAGACGATTTCAAACGATGTCTCACAAAACTGTCGATACCGATAAGTTGAGTTTGGGAATTTAACATCCGGTTTGGCATGTTAATGCACATGCTATGTCTATTATTTCAGAAATTTATAATTTGAATTGCTGATTTTTCTTCCCTAAAACATGATCAGTGGTACTTGGTACTGCATAAAAAAACACACCATGGTGTAATGAAAGTTAATATCAACAATTATTTCAAATAAAGTGTAAATCAAACACAATTATTTTAATATAAAACATGTCAAAGTGGAACGCACATGCACGAATGTCCGTAAACAGGAAGTGGGTTTACCGACTCACATGACTTGTTCACACTGAAAACTGCATAGCGCCCTCTGCAATTCTTAAGTTTATTTCATTGTCGTTGGTAAGAATTGATTTAATTCCCATTTTTTACAATCATTATCATCAATTTTGTCTGATTTCTATGAATCTCACCTTGCAGTTCCTAGTGGTCAGAATATTCACTGTCGCCCAGTTGGCAATGGTGACTTCATCTCGACCAGTCTGACGATTTCTTTTATTAATCACCTCCCCCTGCCATATTCTAAGAAAAAAAAGAGAAAAAAATCAGTCACAAGAGATTTGTATGGGTAGGGTTGAAAAGAGTTTTTCATCTTGAAAACTCTTCAGAGTGGAAATGTTTGCTTGATGAGTTGCATCCATTTTGTAAGCAGCAGCACTTTATTCATACCCCAACAATTTGTCCCAACAATTTATCCCATGTTTTATCCAGCTATGGAGTGCTTTGATTCAATTCATTTCCATTTAAAGGTAGAAAACTACATTTGCACACATTACGGTTATGCTTACAAATTGTTGTGTACCTCAGATATGCCAAAATAATAACCTCTATGAAGTATTTTGGTCGAATGTAGTCCAGAATATTTAATTCAAATAAAAATCTATTCTATCATAATTCATCTTGACACCAACGGTATCGCGATACTCCTAGCGTATTACAGTACCACACACACACACAAAACATTGTAAGAGCACATACAGTGCGCACTTCAATACACTGCCACACCATGCGGAATACACACTGAGAAAGACTCTTGCGCTATTGGTCAACGAGAGGTTAATGGCTGTTTTGAATTTTTAACGCACGGTCCATTAATTTGCGGCCCAAATAGAAGAATAATTATTGGAATAACTATAAATGCGCCTATCATTACCAATCTTTGTGCTTAATTGATTGGTGATAAGTTCTAACATTTAGTACTCTTCAACATAACACAACAATCTTGGAAAGTCAAATTTTAGGTGATAAGTTCTAACATTTAGTACTCTTCAACATAACACAATCTTGGAAATTCAAATTTTAGGCTGCAAAAGAAGTATTCTACCTTTAAGATGCTGTTTCTATTCATTTCTAGGTCTTCTCATTATTGCCATTCAATGACTAGGGTTGTTTAATTCTCCCCATTTTAAAACCAATTTTCTTTAAAAGATTTCAGTAAATATGAATTTCATAAATGAAAATAAATCAGTCAGCTTTATCTTTCAATGAAAATATTTTTTGTTCATTTATATTCTTTATTTTTACATATAAAATACATTTGCAAATCTCTCTCTTTTTTTTTTTTTTTTGTTGGGGGGGGGTCTCCAAATATTTATTCATGAAAGTCATAGTTTCAGAAAAATCAATCTAAGAGTTTATACCTGCTGAGGTAGTCATCAGAAATGACCATGAGGACTTGTTTCTGCCTGCTATCCAACTGTTTAAAAAAAGAAAAAAAAAAAAAACAATAATTAAAAAAAAAAGATACAAGAATTGTTTTCATAATTTTTCACAGATACTTGCTCCGGCATATCCCTTCTCATATAGTGATTGAAAATGTGGGACAAATAAAATAATTTAAAAGTGGACCAGATATAGGTATATACCATTACAGCATTATAGGTACAATAGGAAGGAAGGGGCGGGATGGAGAGAAATAAGAAACAGGAAGAGGGTGTAAGAGGAGGAAGAGGGTGTAAGAGGAGGAAGAGGGGAATGATGAGAAGATGGAGGAGGAAGGAAGGGGCAAAATGGAGCAAAAGAAGAGACAAGGAAGACAAGGAAGAAGATAAACAGATGCAGAAGGAAGAATAGGAAGAAGGGGCAAATTGGAGCAGAAAGAAGATACATGTATAGGGAGGATGAGGAAAAGAAGAGATGCAGAAGGAGGAGGAGG
This sequence comes from Temnopleurus reevesii, assembly GCA_036244855.1. Lineage (NCBI taxonomy): Eukaryota > Metazoa > Echinodermata > Echinoidea > Temnopleuroida > Temnopleuridae > Temnopleurus > Temnopleurus reevesii. The sequence goes on along the minus strand of BQKZ01000169.1, from coordinate 212,100 downwards.
AGAGGAAGAGGCAAAATGCAGCAAAAGAAGAGGAGGATCAAGTTAATAGAACATACCTCCAAATTACTGATGTATCCGGATTCTCCATCAAAGTAACGGTCAGGGAAAGGACAGACTGTGCTGCTTGGTTTGACCGCAATCTGTTTAACAGCACTCTCATGAGCCATTCTACAAAAGTAAAAAATACCAGTAAGTGACATTTGTTCAACACATTTTTATTAAATTTATGCTACAAATACTTATCTTTCTTTAATTTAAAGAAATGGATGATTCCTTGAGGTGGTTTCGGTTTCCGTTGTATTTTTTTTTTTTTTTTTGCTGTTTTGAGAGACATCTACATTGTATTGTACTTTGTTTTTGTTCTTTTTGTTTTTGTTTGTTTGTTTTTGTTTTGAATATTTGAACATTGAGGATTGCAATTCTGTGTTTTTTTTTCATGCTGATAATACATTTCATATTCAATGAAAACATAAAGAAAAAAAATGATACAAATACTGAATATACTATCATTTCTACAGAGTGAAGAAAAGATTGTCTTTATTGACAGATCTCAATGTTTTTCAAATATGATTTTAAAAAATGAATGACACATGCAAAGAAATCTGTCAACATCTTACATACCTCTGGAAGTAAGATGACCTACAGTTCCCTCTCCTTCTGGTTTCCTGAAGGTGAACAAGTGAACTGATGATGGTCTTGGATGAATCCTGAGTGAGAAAGAAGTAAAGAGGTATTATATGTAATTTAGCAATAAAATTACAACATTGCACGATATAGATCAGCAATGGTCAGAATGAAAAAAATTGATGTGCAACGAGCTGGAGTATTCACAAATTGCTTTACATGCATAATTCATGATGTTGCAATCGCATATCCACTACTGACTTGTGTGCATTCCATAGGTTTTAGATAGAAAAACCATGTTTGGTTTCACTTTTTTCAAATATTTCTTGATATTACCTATCATTACACCATGGTGAGTTTCGTTGATGCAGTACTAGGTACCTCTGATGATGTTTAAGAAACAAAAATAGGCAATTTTCCAAAATTATATACATTGCACGTGTATTAGCTTCCCAAACCAGAAGTAGCCTTCCTAACCTTAAACAAATTAATATTGACAATATCGTGAGATATGGTTTGAAATCGCTGATTGTCGGAGGCGAGAATTGTCACCTTATTAGCTGATGATCCAGTGATTCTCCCTTCTAAGGCATTTTGTCTCTTCTTGTCTGCCTCCTTCTGACGGATTGTCTCCGATGTGACGACGTTACCACCGCTGTGTCCAGGGAGGATGCGGAAATATCTTTTCTTCTCTTCGTCATAGTAGAAACCTGGAATCTGTGTTGTTCTGAGTTAAGGCAATATACAGAGTACTGTTTGGCTTGCCATTGTTAGAGGGGTGTGAGCCAAACTCATGGATATACTGCAGGCGTGAATTTGATTTCATGGATAATAGGCACAACATACTTTGTATATAACAGAGTCTTTATTGATATGACATGCATATTTCAACTCAGAGAAATTCTCACTCATGGAGGTCACGTAAATTTGTTTAATCTAGGATGAATTGAGTAAAAATGAGGCAGATGATATTATTTCAATATGGTTTGGTCCCAAATATATAGCTTGGGGTTGAGAAATAATTCAAGCTACAAAGGGTTGACTATACTAAAGCAGCACTGTGTATAATTTAGATTAATTGCTTGGTAAATCATGACTAATCTATGATTTTAACTTTACGATGCTGTCATCTCAGTAGTCAGGCTTTTAGAACTTGCTCACATCTTGCATATTCCCATAACATTGTGAAATAACTCAAATCTAACTACACTCAGAAAAATAAAACTTGGTGTTATATTGTTAAAAAGGATATCTGGCACAGTCTTCTTGGAATGTCCGCTGCCTGAAAGTCTCCTTTCTTTGTGTGTACTACTACTGCTACTTGCACCAGATGTTGAAGGAACTTCACTATCTTTAGGTTCTAACAACCTAGAAGTTCTCATTATTGGTGAACTCTTTGACGTAGCTCTATCATAAGGTCTATGTTGCTGGGGGAAACCATGACCAGTTTGATTGCCATCATGATGAGATTTTTCTCTCGACTTGTTTTTCCGTCTCCTCTTGGATGACGAAGAAAACTTGGATGAATAGTCCCTTGTTGTTTGTTCACCGGCAGGATGCTGAGCCGATGATCCCGCGTCAGTCAATGAAGAGTCTTTGAGTTGTTGTGAATTTGGTTCATTGTTTGTGCTGTTGCATGCTTCTTGTGCCTTGCCAGACCAAGCAGACTTCTTTTTCCTCCATCTTCTCCAGCCGCCACCTCCACCGCCTCCTCCTCCTGAGGATGCAGACATCTTTTGGAAATCCTACTGCTTCACTGTAAACCTAGAATAAGGAAATGCGATCAAAAACTATTTCAACAAAAAAGGAGTCAAATTATTAAATGAAAATGAAGACATTTGTAGGCAAAATGGTGATTTCTGTCACTACAGCTTTTTTGTTACTGTGTGTGTGAAAAGATTTTGTTTACAAGCCAAAGACAATGAGAATGGAAATCTGCCAACATCACACTGGAAGACTGTAAGTTCAGTTTTCAAAGTTGGCGTTTAGAGAGTGAAAAGTCCCCTAAACCGAGCTCCAAGAATAGAGGTCAGTTAACTGGAGCAATACCCATCTGAGTTTTGACTGCACAACACTGAATAATGTCATACACGATGGCCCAGAGTATTTTAAAAAAGCTCATTAATAAAATCATTTTACTTTACAGGTCTAAAATTCTCAAAAGCAATATATTTTGTATGATTAAAACTGTACTTTAAAGAAACCCAAAGGAGAAATGCTGCTTCCCAACATAAAATAGATCAATGTGATTTTAGTTGAAAGCAAATTTTGCTGGACTGTGAATTTAACCATCAATATTTCACACGTTTTCATCACAAAAGTGGTCCTGTTCTCTCCACGAAGATGAAGTAGAGAAACAAAAACCTGAGTGATTTCAACACCAACACAACACAGAAATTGAAATCATAATTTTCCCAAATCTGACAGTCAAGGGGTTGGTCAGGTTGGCGTTGAAAAATATAGGGAAATATTGCACATAAATGATAAACACTGACCATGATTCTCAGTTATTAAAAAAAAACACTCAACACTAAGAACAGGACCCACATATACGGTACCGACTACCGTATCCGAATTATGTAAACAAAAAATATACTGACAAACTTTACTTAGTTCAACAAATTAACAATTTCAAGTTCAACTTCAAGTATGGTGCAGAAATAATGACATGAATGATGACAAACATGGTTACAATAGATATATTTGAGAACAAAACATTAATATTAATATTTTATCAAAATGTTAATGTGCCATATCGCGTTATAATTGTGTTTGTTCCCCATCATAAAACATGACCTGGCAATCTACAGGGTGCCCTCTCGCCACGCCCAGTGTCCGGGCGCCTTGTTCTCGTGAATCCCGCTAACACAATTTCCAGCACCTCGGACACCCACTTAATAATCAACCTTTTTAGTAATTAATATGCTCCTATTTTATTTGGCTGCATTAGAATCTAATTATTTTCACATTCCTATTATTAGATCCAAACACTGATTTCTTGTGCGGTTTACCTACCTAAATAGTGAGTTTGCACTTCTCCTTCACCTTATCTCGACTGTTTTCCTCGATCGGATACCCCAAGTTGGTCGCGTGTGGGGGGGGGGGGGGGGGGGGCGAATGGTGCGCAAAAGGGGGAACCAGGGAAAAAAGGATCCATGGTGGAACAGAGCGTGCATCATCATCATCATCATCATCGCTATAAGTACAGACCACCATTGGGTGTATTTTCGTACTTTGGTAAATGCTCCGTGGCTTAACGGAGCTGGATTTTGAGTACCTCTCGCTTAAAGCTGATCAGGGAGGTACATGAGACGGCCGCTTCTGGGAGAGAGTTCCAGAGTCTGATTGAGTCTGGAAAGAAGCTCCGTTGTAAAGTTTGAGTCCTGGTGTGTGGAATTAGGCACTTCTGTTTATGGCCACGATGTGACGCTGTTGTATTTGAATGAGTCAGTAGAGATGGTGGAATGCACGAAAACGAGTTGTTGATGCAGTACATCATTCCCATGGATGGAAGGATCATCCACATACATGAATTAATTTCCCTATACCATCCTATTCCTCCTGATGCTCTCCCCTCATCCTCTGGAACCAACAAGTCTGTTGTACGCATTCTAAAGTTTACTTTAAAACTTTTGCTTTCTCTCTTATCCGCCCTTCCCATTATCTCGTCTCTCAACTTTTAGTGCATCTCCCTTGAGCTTCTAACTATTCTCATTTATCCTGGTTTCTCTCATCTCTTCTCTCATCTCTTCCCCCTCCTCTCCTCGTATCTCATATCTTCTTCACCATTTCTGGCTCTTCTTCTCATAGTATCTCGTACTAAAGCCCCCCCCCCCCCCCCCCGTCTCTCTCTCTCTCTCCTCGAAAGGCTCATCGCTATCTGTTCCTTTCATCCCACTTTTCCTTCCTTTTTTTTGTATCCTCGCTTTTGATTTCCTTTGCTCTCCTCTCCTTTAATTCCTCTCCTATCCGCTCCTCGATCCTCCCCTCTCTTTGCCTTTGCTACTCATCCGGCAGTTCATTTCCCCCTTCTCCTCACTCCATCTTCTTTATAGTTCTGTCCTCATCTTCATCTTTTCATCTTCTATCTTTTCCTCTCCTCTCCTTTCGTATCTTTTTCTCCCCTGTAGTGGCCATGACTCTCGTCTTTCAACAAGAGGGTCGTAGGTTCGAGTTCCACCCATGGCGTTAATTTCCTTCAGCAAGAAATTCATCCACATTGTGCTGCACTCAACCCAGGTGAGGTGAATGGGTACCTGCATGGTAGGAATGTTTCCTTGAAACGCCAAGTGCGCTAATGAAGTGGCTGCCGGGCCTAAAGCCAGGGTAATAATGCTGCAATTGTAGATCGCTTAGAAAATTCTGCATAAAGAGTTGATAAGCGCTATATAAAAGCCGTTCTTTATTATTATTATTATTATTATTCTAATCTCTAATTTCATATCCTTTGCCTTTTCCCACTCCTCCCCACTCATTTCATTTCCTTTCCTACCCTCCCCTTTCCTCCACGGCCCATTTAATAACCTCTCTTCTCATCTCCTCTCATTTAATTTGCCTTTTCCCTCCCCTCTTTTCCTCCTATCTCCTCTCTTGTCACTCATATACAATGTATACAGGTATTATTAGCACTTATTTATGTTTCTCATTCATTCTATTAAAAAAACAATGATATATATTTTTTTAATACAAAGATGATACAAAGAGCAACATCAACATATCTTGCAAACTAAAATAATATGGATGCAGCTTCAACAGCTGTGAATACAACCGTTGTTGTGAATAATCTAAAATTTGTAAACGAGTAATAAAAGAATAGTAAAGAAGGAATTTAGGATGAGAGGCGGGGATACAATATAAAAGTAAAAATATATATTATATGCTATGTGATGGGAATATCTTTTAAACTTTACTTCAAGCCTGTTTGAAATCGAAAAAAAAAAAACATTTGGAAGTTGTAATCCACTTGGGCCATTGTTGAATTGCTCAGCAGAATGATGAAGAGAACAATCTTTTTTTAATAATCCGTTCTTGGCTTAGGCAACCCAAGTTAATTTGATGTAAAAGAGTCATTATATTTTTAAAGCGATCTACAGTTTTTTGAATAAAGGAGGAGCTAGTTTGCAGAAGTATCAGTGTCTTTATTCACTGCGGAGTCCCTGATGAAGATGATGTTGCTGATGATGGTGGTATAGTGATGATGATGATAATGATGATGGTGATGATGATGATGATGATGATGATGATGATGATGATGGTGATGAATATGGCGATGAGGAATAGGAGGAGGAGGAGGATAATGATTATGATGATGATTTTGATGATGAGGAGGATAATGATGATGATGATGATGATGATGATGGTGGTGATGATGATACCGGGAGTGGTGGTGGTGGTGATGATGATGATGATGATGATGATGATGATGATGGTGATGAATATGGCGATGAGGAGTAGGAGGAGGAGGAGGATAATGATTATGATGATGATTTTGATGATGAGGAGGATAATGATGATGATGATGATGATGATGATGATGGTGATGATGATACCGGGAGTGGTGGTGGTGGTGATGATGATGATGATGATGATGATGATGATGATGGTGATGAATATGGCGATGAGGAGTAGGAGGAGGAGGAGGATAATGATTATGATGATGATTTTGATGATGAGGAGGATAATGATGATGATGATGATGATGATGATGATGGTGATGATGATACCGGGAGTGGTGGTGGTGGTGATGATGATGATGATGATGATGATGATGATGATGGTGATGAATATGGCGATGAGGAGTAGGAGGAGGAGGAGGATAATGATTATGATGATGATTTTGATGATGAGGAGGATAATGATGATGATGATGATGATGATGATGATGGTGATGATGATACCGGGAGTGGTGGTGGTGGTGATGATGATGATGATGATGATGATGATGATGATGGTGATGAATATGGCGATGAGGAGTAGGAGGAGGAGGAGGATAATGATTATGATGATGATTTTGATGATGAGGAGGATAATGATGATGATGATGATGATGATGATGATGGTGATGATGATACCGGGAGTGGTGGTGGTGGTGATGATGATGATGATGATGATGATGATGATGATGGTGATGAATATGGCGATGAGGAGTAGGAGGAGGAGGAGGATAATGATTATGATGATGATTTTGATGATGAGGAGGATAATGATGATGATGATGATGATGATGATGATGGTGATGATGATACCGGGAGTGGTGGTGGTNGGGGGGGGGGGGGCTAGCGCCCCAAAGGCCCCCCCCCCCACGGTGCGCGCCTGATCACACCACGACGAAACAGTTAATAATAAGAATTTAGATTCTTATTATAGTGCCTGAAACTTACAATGTAACACAATTACCCTAGCTTTAGCAATAAGCAGCGGGCTACCTTTCAAGGAGAAAAAAAAGTCCCACTAGGTACTAATTCATCTCACCTGGGTTGAGAAAATCACAATGTGAATGACTTTCTTTCTGAAGGAAATTAACGTTGTGGTGCATGGGATTCGAACTTCTGACCCTCTGGTTGAAATGCAAACATCAATAAACCATGGCGCTTAAACGCATTGAAAAAATGACGCCGAAGGGGGAAATGTCCTTTATTTGGTTTATATTGATATTTCGTTATCACACCATTAGAATAAATCTTTTAAAAGGTGGGATTCTAGCTGGCATAAATGTCTTTGAGATGGAGGCAAAAATTGGATGCGGAGGTGCACGGAGCATCATTGCTCATTTTGATATGTTTTCATAGTTTTGGATTCTTTTTGGATATCTCTCTTTTTTGTGATGCCTTTCGTTTATTTTCACCATGAACATTATTTCTATCCTCCTTTCTTCCACTTTCCACCAGTTTACCCGAAGCAACAAATGATTCTCACTGCCCGCAATGTTTACCGACTGCACGAACGACACCAATCCATACCTTATTGATTTTACCGTTACCCCCGTTTGCCCCGCACAATGCAATGACTGGAGCCCCACTGCCAGACTACCACAGGTGTATCGTAAAAGCTCCGTTTCGAAACTGTATGCAGACGATCTCCGTTATATTCGGATTGGGAGAGAGTGATTCTCCATCTCGCTATAATTCTGGAAGGAAATTTCGGATGATTCTATAAACATGGAGGATGAACTACGGTGTTATTCCTGTAGAGGATTTTATACCAACCCAGTGATTTTACCATGTACTCATAATATATGTTTTCCATGCGTTTTGTCGCTCCAACAAGTGAATGGCTCTGCAGTTTTACCGGCATCGAGCGATCCGCCTCAGCAGTCAACGAACTCCACGGGAACGCAGTACGATTTCTCGTTTGATTTCCCCGAGGCCGACCGGCTGAGCGCTTTCAGTGATGGGGACAGTGGGGTGAGTTTTGTTGGGGGCTATGCACCCAGTCAGGCCAGCGGTTCGAGCGCTAGCTCCGGTGCTTCCAGCGGGGTCGGGAAGAATGGCTTTACCCCAGCTAATCCTGAGACTCTGAGGATAAGCTGCCCGCAGTGCCATCGTACCATATTCCTTGATGAAAGAGGCGTCAATAGCTTCCCTAGAAACCGGGTGCTCGAAGCCATCGTTTCACGGTATGGCAAGGCTCAGAACATGATCATCCATTGCCAGTTGTGTGAAAAGAATGCTGCTGTTGCATCCGTCTATTGCGAACAGTGTGAGATATTTTACTGTAACAATTGCCGGATCAGTTGCCATCCAGCGCGTGGTCCGTTGGCCAAACATAGCCTGGTTACGCCGGCTAAGGGAAGTTTGAAAGTGAAGAGCGGGAAGACGCCACCAAAGATAGCTAAATGCCAAGAACACGTTGAAGAGAACCTTAGCATGTACTGTGTAATGTGCAAGACTCCAGTGTGCTATGTGTGTCAGAATGAAGGGAAGCATCTAAAGCACGATATGAAAGCCCTTGGAGCAATGGCCAAAAGTCTGAAGGTAATCTTTCTTGAAATTATTGTTATAAGTGTAAACATACTGTACTTTTTAAAACTCTGTAGAAGTTCATTCTATGTTTCAATAACTTTCTGACTCATCAGATGAGCGATACTTCTATGTAGAAAATAGATAAAGAGAAAGGAAAAGACAGAAAGACGAAGAAAAAGAAAAAGAAGAAGAAGAGAGAGAGAGAGAGAAAGTGGGGGTGAATTTGGATGATTCAAACGAGGGCCGAAAATGAGAAGAGAGAGAAAATATGGAAGGGCAATATGAATGGATTGTTTCGTCTCACTCCTCCCATCAGACAACTCACCATCTCATCCCTCCCCATCAGCCATCACACCCCTTCCCATCCCTCTCCATCGGCTATCACACCCCTTCTCATCTCACTCCTCCCAATAGGCCATCACACCCTTCCTCATCTCGCTCCTTCCCCCATTTCACCCCTTCCCTATCTCACCACCCCCCATCTAACCCCTTCCCATCTCACCCCTTCCCAATTTTACCCCTCCTTATCTTATTCCTCCCCATCTCACCCCTCCCCATTCTACCCCTCCCCGTCTCACCCCTCCTCATTCTACCCCTCCCCATCTCACCCCTTCCCATCTCGCCCCTTCCCAATCTTACCCCTCCTTATCTTATTCCTCCCCATCTCATCCCTCCCCATTCTACCCCTCCCCATCTCGCTCCTCCCCATTCTACCCCTCCCCATGTCACCCCTTCCCATCTCGCCCCTTCCCAATCTTACCCCTCCTCATCTTATTCCTCCCATCTCACCCCTCCCCATTGTACCCCTCCCCGTCTCACCCCTCCTCATTCTACCCCTCCCCATCTCACCCCTTCCCATCTCGCCCCTTCCCAATCTTACCCCTCCTTATCTTATTCCTCCCTATCTCACCCTTCCCCATTCTACCCCTCCCCATCTCACTCCTCCCCAGTCTACCCCTCCCCATCTCACCCCTTCACCACACCCCTCCCCATCACTCCCATCTCATACCTTCCCATCTCACTCCCTCCCCTTCTTATCCCTCCTCTTCTCACCCCTTTCCAATCACACCCCTCCCTATCTTGCCCATTCCCCAATCCACCCTCCCCCATCTTACACCTCCCTATCCCAATCCTTCCTGTCTCACCCCTTCCCAATCACACCCCTATCCACCTCACCCCTCCATATCCCATCCATTCACATCTCGCCCATCCCCTCCCCTTCTCACTGCCTCACTTCACACCCTTCCCCATCCCACACCTCCACAGGCCATCACACCCATTCCCATTTCATTCCTCCCCATCCCACCCCTCACCATCGGCCATCTCACCCATCTCCATCTCAACCCTCCCAGTCGCACCCCTTGGCCTTCCCGTATAAACCCCCTCACGCCCTCTCTCTCCCCACTTCACCTTTCTAATCATGCCCTTTTCCATCATGCCTCTTCCATGTCACCCCTCTGAATCTTGCCTTGCCCCATCTTACACCTCACCATTATACCCCTCTTCATCTCACCGATCCCCATCTTGCCCCTCACGATAACACCCCTCCCCATCTTACCCTAACTATTTCACCCCTTCCCCCATCTCGCTCCTCATTATCTCGTCCCCTCTCCATTTTTTCTTTTCTCATCTCGCTCCTTACAATCTTCAACATCTTTACTGTCCCTCTGCCCTCCCCATCTCGCCGTTCCTCATCTCACCCCTCCCTGACCCATCCCTCCCCTCCTCACTGCCTCCCATCTCACCCATTCCCATTTCGTCTCGCAGCTCCCCATCATACCCCTCCCATCTCACCCCTTATTATTTTTCCCTTTCCCCATCTCACCCCTTCTCATCTACATGTTACTCCTTCCTACATCATGGACTGCGGAACATTTTTGATCCATGAAGGCCTTATGAGGTGTGCGTGTGTGTGTATTTGGGGGGGGGGGGTATTTAGAATCCATTACTACTTGATATCACTATGAAAGTTTGGATCAATATTTTAGAGTGATTACAGGTAAGCAAAGAATTATGACAGGTAGAATATCACAGTATTAAAATGAAAGGCCATGTGACGGAGCAGATTTGGGTTATCCTTTTTTGTTTGTTTGTTTGTTTGTTATTCATTGTTCTGCATCGTTTGGTCCTCAAACGATTGTACACCTGATCCATGTATCTCTGGTAAAATGAAAACTAGAAAGTGCATTTGTGAATGGCTTTTAATTGAAGTTTCTTGAGTTTAGATTTAAAGGATTTCAGAAAAATGCCAATGACAATTCATTGAAGAATCATCCTTTTTATAGTTGTGATGAAGAAGGAATCCTGGAAAACCCTTGTTCTGGGACAGAGCTAGAAGAACTTCCGGTTTCATTTCAACATAAATTTTGTAATCCATATATTGAAAGAAGTCAACAAGTTCGTTAAGCCTAAATTTGTATAGGATATGACGTCTTTTGATTCTTTTATTGCGGAAAGCATACAGTACAAAACCAAAATCACCACAGTTTGAGGCAACCTTGTTCCAACTGCCTTGTAACGTAACCCTCTTCCATGAAGATCCACATTATTTTTGGCAGATTTATGCTTTACATTTAAAAACATTTTTATTTCTTTGCTTGGTTATATGAAATATTTCTTGAAGCGCTTTAAGTTTAAAGAGTTTAAGTTTAAAGAGTTTAAGCATACATTGAGTTAAGTTTACTCAAGGGAATTTTAACCAACCATGAATACCAAAATTTGTCAAATTGATCATTTAACCTTTATCAATTACGTAGGTGGCAGAGACAGTTGCTGTGCGGTGGGGGGGGGGGGGGGGCACTTTTCCTTGTCTCTTTTCTTGTCTGGATATGTTTTTGCTCTTAATTACTAGGCAATCAATGAGGCACATAATCATGTTCTCTTTAATGCTTTAATATCGGTAGAGTAATTAAAATGTCAGTTTGTCTGCAGAGATGATAAATGTACACTCTGTGCTATTGTTTTTTGTGTAATTTGAAACATTGTGATCCAGACAATATCATCAACACATAATCACTTTAAAGAGAATAATTGATTAAACACTAATTCAGCTTTATCACTGGGGAGTCGAGCCTAAAAGCTTTAAATTGGCAGACGTGTAGCTGTGCCAGCACATGCTCACTTGCTAGAGAGACACTAATAATGATTAGCCCAGAACTAAATCAATAAAGTCCCTAAAAGTGCAATACTTCTAACCTCGCAGCGTCGCGATTGGTTTTTGAGCACATGTTTGTTAACACAACACAACTATGTTGATCATTTTAGTGAGGAACTGACTTACAAGATGCAAAATTATTGATTTATTCAGATTCCAAAAGGAATTTGATATTGAAACTTGTCATATTATGAAGGAAAACAAATATCTGATGTATAATGCATGAACTTTATTGATGGTTTGAATGAGAAAGTCACTACTGCAAGATTGATTTATTCAAATTTCAACCTAACTTAGTGAAGAATTGATTTTGAAACTAGATTTCATATTATTACTATCCATGATATTATGAAGAAAAATATTGCACTATACACGAAACACTGACTGTTTTGTGGAGGCGCCGTGTTGTAGTGGTCATGACTCTCGCCTTTCAACTAGAGGTCGTAGGTTCGAATCCTCCCCATGGCGTCAATTTCCTTCAGCAAGAAATTCACCCACATTGTGCTGCACTCAACCCAGCTGAGGTGAATGGGTACCTGACAGGAATATTTATTCCTTGAAATGCCAAGTGCGCTGAGAGTGGCTGCCGGGCTAAAGCCAGGGTAATAATAATGTAAAGCGCCTTGAGCACTCAGCAGAGTGGATACGTGCGCTATATAAATTGCATCTATTATTATTTTGAGCTAGGAAATCACTTATGAAAAAGAAATAATTGATTTCTTCAAAATTTCAAGAAATTATTAAACATCGATAGTGAAATTACATGCAGGTGTCCTATTTATAAAGAAAATTTTAACTCATTCAGTACTCTCTATTATTATTGTGGATCATGATGATTTTGTTTGTATCACAAGATCTTTGTTATTATTGTTATAGATAGATAAACTTTATGTGAAATTCTACCTCATAAGTTATTTTTACTAAAATTATGGAGAAACACTTGGAATACCACCTGAAATAATTTTCAGATGTTCATTGGCATTTCACTCCCTTACACAATGTAAGCCTTATTTTCTAGATGAAATGCGTTCAAAGAATAAAATAATGATGACCGACCAATTATTTTTCAATAATGTCATTAGAGGCCAGCCAAACAATATATATAATTTTAGGCCTTACTAATATTCAAGAAAGTTGGTAGCTTTGTGATGATCACATTGTACATATACATATTCCATGCATTTCTGCTCAGGTAGAAAAAATTACACGGCGCACCTCCTTGGTTTCAGACTGAGTCACTTAATTTTCAGAAGACTTTTCACACCATGGTATGCTACTCGGCCGGCTCATGGGTCTAAGAATTTGCCTCCGAGGGGTAGTTTGTTTTGATGAGAGGAAAATATGAGCGGACAAAGTGAAAGTCATATTGCTCATGAGATGAAATGATAAGGAATTGTGTAAACAGGGAGGCAGTTGGAGTTCAATCACCCTGAAATATGGTATTTTTTTTTTTTTTTTTTTTTTAAATATATATTCAGCTTTTTGAATCTGTTTTCAGACTTAAACATAAGTCTGGTAATTAGGCAAGAAAAAAAAATTTTTCTACTTCTACTTCTAGGTCGATACTCATTGAACGCCTGTTTAGCATCTTAATGAGAAGCACTTTTATAGGGTGGTGCTTTAATAAGGAATTTTGTGGCCCTAAATTGTGAAAAATAGTGTTAGTTGGTCAGAAAAAGATTTTTTTAAAGTATTATTTGCGGAAAATATTTCATGTGAAAAATAGATCTAAGAAAAGTTGCAAGGGAGTGATAAGACAATGAGCATCTGAAAATATGTCTTTTTAGGTTGCATTTCTCATGTTATTTTATGATTTAACCGTGACTTTTTTCATTGGTGTGAAAAGTTCAACAAAATTTAGGGTCAGATGGTTGAAAGCAACCAAACAAGGTTTTTTTTTAATGTCTTTGCCTTAGGTGATTTCAACATGAAGCACATTTATCAAGGATGTCCCAACAGTTTGGTAGTTAAATGAGGCATTTTTTAATTGAATGGTTTTACATGTAGGTCCATATTATACTGAAACCTACAGTATGATTATAAATAACTCATATCAGATTTTTTTTTTCTAGAAAATCTTGGAGAGTCCAATATTCTATCAAAAGTCACTCACCCATTGAACTATTTTTTGCTAACTTAATTCACTCACACTAATGAATGCCAGATTGAATCATATTTATGAGATGATGAAACTCAGCTGTTGAGTTTTCATAGGGTTAAATAGGGTCAGACAACTCTAATAAACAATGGGATAACCAAATGACAATATTGGTCACAATTCTATGTGCGGATATTTTTCCAGAAAGATGTTCCAGATAAGGCCAAAATAGAATTGTTTGGATGTCCGAGATAGACCGACGCTCTAAAAATGGCTTAAAAAGTACAGTAAAAATATGGGAAATTATGAGAAATATATTAACCTGAAGAGTCTTTTTCAGAAAGATTATAATAAACATTTGAAATTATAATTTAACATAGAATTTCATTTGGAGAGGTAATCAGGATATTTACTCCATTCTAAGTCTTATTTTCTACATAATATCTACTTCAAGAATTAAAATGATTTTTTCCCCAGACAAACCGATGCAATTTTTTCAAAAAGTAATTCTTGGATATCCAAATAATTATTCTCTACTTCTCTACTTTTTCAGAAAAATTATGTAATATTGTGCTTTCTTATAGCAAAAATGATGTGAAAGAAGTCCCTCATATACATGTACGTTTGTTCTTTAACTTTTTTGTACCATTTTTATTTGAATGAAAGCTTATTGTTTCAATCATTCAATAAGATCACATGATACCACTATCTTATTTGATAGATACGTAGTTTTGTTATGGTACAGCTTTTGGAGGCGATTCTCCGGTCATTTGCCAAAACCCCAGGAGATAGCCAGAGGACACGGTGGGAAAGCGATAGAAGAGCTTAAATGCAACCAAAATAGCCCCAAACTTCATATATTTTGATTGATAATTACTGGATGATCTACCCAACAGGGTGGATATTCAATCATAGGGAGATTAAAGAATTCAATCCCGTCGTGTGACTGTCCGGTTAAGGGGGTGTTGCTCAAAATCAACTGCAAATCAACTGCAACTTTGCAAATTGTAACGTGCATTTTCATTCGCACGTGGTGTGCGCATTTAACAAGACACGCATCAAACAATGAATTTGATTGGCGCGTACCGATCAACTGCAACTTACGATCAATTGCAACCTTTGAGCAACACCCCCTTACTCCTTAGTCTATTTCTGAGAATGAATTGAACCCTCCCACACGGATGTACTTTTGTGGATGAGTCAAGGTTCCACACCTCTTAATCATTCTACATCTCCATCAACCAGTTCCTCAGGGTGAATTTGACTGTAAACATAATTATGTTGATTGTTTTGATTGGAAGCATACTTTGCAACATGATTAGTGATTTAGAAAGTCTTGCACTTGCTCTCCCTGATTAAAGAATGTTTCGTGAGTCAGTATGATTAGGGAAATTGATATTTACTTCCATAATATTTTATTGCAACATGAATCCTCAAATGGTTATCTGTGTTCATTTCCCCAGTGCTAGATCAGGAATATTGTAGTCGAAATAGGAAAAGGCCGGCATTCAATACTGTATGAAGCTTTTGGCTCCCCTATTTGTCGCGACACTGTGTGTACAGTCAACGCCATATCCTGTTTTTTGTTCCATAGGACATGGGGTTGAGTGCATAGTGTTGCTACAAATAGCTAATTGGTACCGTAGTGAAAAACTCAAAGCCAGAAAATTCAAGCAGCAGTACAGTATACACTTTTAAACTGTTCAAGGAGTAATTTTCCTGGTATCGCATCGCAATTTGCTATGAATTTAGAAGGATTGCTATACAAAATATATTTTGTGTAGCAACTTTTTCACATATACAGTGTAGGACTGTACCGTTAAGAATTCGAAAAGTTTCCTCAATGTCTAAAATTGCTGGTCAAACGTGAAAATGAAAATTATTCCCTGCTGTTAGATATATAAAGAAGTATTCTAATCCATAGATTAGTAAATAGTAAATACTTTTAATCCGAAATTTAGAATACTACAGTTTAAGAATGTTAAATCTAAGTTTATTTGTGTCCTTCTTCATAATTCTATTGATGAGTATTTAATCCAATAAATTAATAGTGTATAAACATCAATATATTCTATATGAATGAAGATGCACTACATGTAGCGTGCATGATATAGTTTTTTTTTGTGCATGTAACTGTAAGCTTTTACCACCATGGATGATTGTTTTAAAAGTAAAGTTCTCAAGTTTTTTTAAGTTGAACTTCTCACCTTGGTCTGAAGGGGGTACACTTGTCTCAGACCGAAATTAGTAATAGTAAAAGACACAGTAATCTCTCTTTCTAATCTCTCTTTCTAATCTATCAATTAATTGAGCTCATCTTTTATCCTTCCCTCCCAATAATATCCCCAGGTAATCCTCTGTCAGTTGTTGTAGCATCTGTATTAAATTTGGAAAGGTTAGGGTTGCATTTCACGAGGGGTATGCATTTCATGAAAGATTAGGGCTTGGATTAGAATAATGAGGTCATATGATTCAAGTAATCTATGCATTTGGGATTGCACACGCTCGATTCTTGCCATATAAGGAAGTTATTTATTGGTCTTCACAAGTAATAATTTCCATTAATTTTCATCACTCTCAATTTGATGTGAAATACAGTACTATTTCTACATAATATAGTCTATTTTTCAGAAAATGATAATCCTAATAGGCAAGTTCGTTATTCCAATATTAAAGATGTTTTACGATTAAATACATGTAAATGTAAATTGTGTGTGTTTTTGCCCATAAAGTTTAGGGTTGTTGAGTACCCAAAAGCTTGCCTGAGACTTGCTTTACATAGCAACAAGTAATGTATCCACACTTGTTTCCAACGGTGGTTGGCAAGAAATTTGCGTAGATTTGAATCTATTATTAAACCTGCCTCCTTATTTGTGTTTCTTGCCAACAAACATAGAGTAATTTTTTATGTCTGTATATTGGAGTACATTACCGTTACAAGAATCATGAAATTTTGGCATGGGGAATAATCAAAGTGATAGTTTTCAATACTTGTTTATAGTGCTATGCGATTATACTATTATGTGCTATTCTAAATCTGTTAAATATAAGATAACTAATTTAAAAGGCAAAAAAGGTTAAAGGTCAGCAGAGATTATCATTGGTACCCATAGGCCAAGGATGGTCCAGATATGAAAANAGGGAAAAGTTTCTGTTTAATAGATTTACGTTCTTGCGTTTGTTGGGGAACAAAGCAAAATGGTCGAGAGAGGGTCATGTGGTTATCTCGTAAATAATAAAATTAGTGCTAATTTTACTGTTATGTGCTATTCTAACTCTCTTAAATGTTAGATAACTAATTTAAAAGGCAAAAAAGGTTAAAGGTCAGTGGAGATTATCCTTGGCCAAGGATGGTCCAGACATGAGAACAATAGAAATGCATGCATTTGAAAGAAAAAATGAGAAGAAGGCACCCAAATCAGGATATCTGTAAAACATCACTTTTATTTTTACAGTGTACAGTGTAGTTGCATGCACTCATGAAGAGTATGATGATGTTTCTACCATCACTCATCTATATTCGGATGGGATTATCTATCATGGATGCCAGGAGACAGTTATTGTCAGCTCTCCATGAGCAGCAACATGAATCATGTGTGGAGCATCAAATTGGGCAGCAGAGATGAGATGAGGGAAGGAGGAGGGAGGGCGGGGGCATTATTGCACCTCCTCAGCTTGTGTCATTTGCCTTTATCTTTGTGTGTGCTTTCACTTCTGCCATTTACACTTGTAGAATAAATCCAAATTCTAATTTCAGGCCTTGGTGAGTAATTTATATGTCAATATTTTAGCGTACAGATATTATCTTGATTTAGCACCAGTTTGACACATTGCAATTTCACGTTTTTGTTCATGTATGAATATGCATCATACAGAGTGGAAACCACACAAATTTGTTTTCTACAGATAAGGTTTTTTTTTGGTACAGTCCTATCATTTGAAATCCATTAAATACAAGTAGGCCTAACTGTGTGTATTGTAATTAATCTCCGATAAAAATAGGTTTCCTTAAGAGAGAGAACAGCCAACTTATTTCAAAACTAAACCTGTTTGATTAGAATGTAAGAAATAGAGATGACTGAAATGGCCTATGACTATATTTGGCCAGTAGCCTTTATAAGAATGTCCTATTAACCAATGTGCCCAAAGAAATTACATAAGTTTCTGTGTTTGCGAAGCTAAGCAACCCTGAATAGTGTGTTAAGAATGTGACATAAATATAGATTTTGAAAGATATTTGTGTAATTGTTGCAATGAATATTACAAAAATAAACCATATTTCTGTAAACACATCCATAAAAGTACTGACCTTTCCTATGAAGTTCATTCACTCCTGTTAAAATGTCTGCCTCAGGGTTTTTGTCAAGAAGGATGCTATATTCCTCTTCTACCCCTTCAAAGGGGGCAAGAGACCCTTCTTGTCACATGTGATATACAATCCTTGTTTGTTTGGAAAAGGGTGCAGGAGTTTGCTTACTTTCAGTTGCTCTTTAGGGACCTTCCCCTGAGTCTCTTTGCGCCCTTGTCTCGTAAATTAATTTTTCTCTCCTTGTCATCTCCAGACATTTTGTTAGTCTGCAAGCAGCACAGACTCTCAGCTTCATTTTCCCCATAATTGTGCATAGACTTGCACAATTTGGAGTCTGCAGTCAGAGACTACTATCATTATTTTTGTTCATGTGTGGCAGAGGGAGCTCAAGTACACAAGTGGTGTAGTTTCTGATTGATGAAAATGTACCATATTCTCCACAAAATATGAGAATTGACTACCAAATATAGGTCAGTCATATGCAGGCCTAAATTTGGTCATGCAAAGGGGGTTTTAGAACCCTCTTGCTCATGTTGAAGATGTACTAAGGCTTGAACAAAGAGGTTTAGAAGTAATGTGGACTGTCCAACATAATTATTGTACTCATCTTGTATGCTGATTGTAATTTACGAGTAGATGATATGACTGCCTAAGAAGATAATCCTGTGGGTTGCTAGTGCAGCAGGACTATCATTAGGGGCATTTGCACTATGTCAAATTACTGCGATCCTGACATCTATGTCAGGATCACAGTAATTTTTAGTGCGGACATAATTTTCTGGTGATTCTGATCTTTTCTTGTGACTGTAGTGCACATGGTCGGGTGATTCGGACATCTAATGTACTTACCCATAATGCACCAGGAACGTCTGCCGTGCGGGTACATGTGTGCAGTGATTGAACCTCCGATCACTTTACTTCTTGGTTGTCTAAGAATTATTTTGGTGTGTTATTTTGCTTTATTTGTCATATATTTTGTTGACTTGATTCCCTTTATTGGACAGTTTGGACATGTGCAGTGCAAGTCATTCAAGTTTCCTATCTGGGTGGTGTTTCACCAAGATAAGAAAGACTTTACGCACAACTTTATGTTCGACTGGTACCCCTTCTTGTGCGTAATAATTGATAATAGTGCGCGCATTCTGCGCATGAATTGATACCAGTCGAACGTAAAGTTGTGCGTAACTTTAAGAACGACTTGGTGAAACACCTCCCTGGATCACGATTTGAATCACCACTCTAGTGCGAACGCTGGCTGAATAACACTGTTGGATCGTGATCCAAAGCACTTTGAATTGGTAGTGCGAACACCTCTCTTATAAGGCAGGCATCATCATCATCATAGTCGCCAGATTGATTGTTTTGATTAGGTTATTTCGTATGATAACATGGACAGATAGACACATCCAATGGGGTTGACATTCAAACGCAGACAGGGTTAGTGAGGGGGCATTTTGATCAGCTCTTGTTAGTATGGATATCTTTTTGGTGTACATTCCTGTCACTGGTAATGTAATAATGAGAGAATGTTCTAATGGTCTTGCCTCTAAAAAAATCATTAAAGGGAAACCAACCCCTGTAGTTATCATGCTCTCATTAAATGGGGAAAAACCAAATAAACAAACTGTGAAAATATGGGCAAAATCGGACTACCTGTTCAAAAGGTATGACTTTTCAAAGTCACAGAGATATGGCGATCCCTGCCGCTGATGGGGATCCATGCAATTGGCAACATGAGCGGAATCTGTGACGTCATGTCGGACAACTCCTCTGTATACTAAATTTCGCTTCTCCTTCTGTTTGCGGAAAAGTCAATAAAATGTTTGTTTCCCGCTTGAGTATAGCATTCCTGTATCGATTCTCCTGCACGTCCCTATAACCTAGAGTTAGTTTTCATACAAATCTTCTTTTGATTTGTCATTAAAAACGTTGACAGAATCAGTTCATTATCTTAAAGACTAAACACCTTTATAGTGTTCTGGGTTGTCTAGAGAAGATGGTATGGTCAACTAGCAAATTATTATTTTTTACCTCAGTACCCTTTAAAGGGAAACCAGCCTTTGGGATTATCGTGCTCTCAATGAATGAAGAAAAATCAGATAAACAAACTGTGAAAATTTGAGCAAAATCGGACAACCCGTTCAAAAGTTATGAATTTTCAAAGTCACTGAGATATGACGATCCCTATCGCTGATGGAGATCCGTGCGATCGGCAAATTCTGCAGAATCTGTGACGTCATGTCGGACAACCCCTCATTTACTTTGTGCACAACATTTTTAAAAATGGATTAATGTAAAATTTAGAGTAAGGTTGCAACATCATTCTTCTCAAAATACATGCAGAATCAACACAGAAATGATATACCCCAACCGAAAATTTGCATTTTGTTGATTTTTCCGAAAAAAGGGAGAAAATGTGAAAATATGTCTACAGAGTGAATGAGGAGTTGTCCGACAGGACGTCACAAATTCCGTCGAATTTGCCGATCTCACGGATCCCCATGCGCGGTAGGGATCGTAATATCTCTCTGACTTTGAAAAGTCATAACTTTTGAACTAGCTGCCCGATTTTGCTCAATTTTTCACAGTTTGTTCATCTGATTTTTCTTTATTCAATGAAAGCACAAAAATCCCAGGGGTTGGTTTCCCTTTAAGCCTAGGGATAAGCAATTTTATGCAGATAAACATAAATAGATTCCTCACAAAGGACATGTCTTTATCATGATAAAGAAATTAATGATGTAAAACACCTTATGTTTCTGTTCATCTTGTGGTTAACCGTTTGTTTCAATTGTTCCCCTCATCTTGCCTGTGATCTACAGCTGACCTCATCATAATCCTCAGTGGGTCATAATCCATTGTGGTCTTGACCTTTTCCTTATAATACTCTGAGCTCAGCATTAAAGGCATAAATCTTGTGAGGAGGAAGGAAAAGTTCATTGTCAAAAAGTAAAGAGTATGATGTTTTGTAAACTTTTAAGGTATTTGTCTGAAGAGTTGGAAAATAAGTCTACATATAGATGTTTTTGTTTTACTTTGGCTTACTAATTTCCTTTTACAACATTTATGAATTGATCAATTACAAGACTTCCATGAATTCATGCTAGGAAATACCATTTTTGATCTTCCACGTAATAAGGCTTTATAACCTTTACATTTGCTACAAAAATGTATTGTGCTATACACTTGATACATGTAAGTATCAAAATCAAATAATTCCCCATACATGGCAAATGGCACTGCGATACAATAATTTACAGACATAACATGTGAGAATAGGCTTAGCTTGTAGTAAATTTAAATCATAGTATGTAAAAAAAAAATTAGACAAATTCAAGAAGTGCTCGATCAGTCCATCATGAGGTATCAATATCAATTTTGAAATCTATTCATTTTGAAAGCACTGAAAGATGCTATAAAAACATTCATCTCTGGTTGGTATAAATGCACTTGGGTTTTGATTCACTTATCGATGAGTTGTGTTTTCTTTCCCACAGGCAATGATTCTCTTAATATATGATCACTTGCAGCCTGTGTTTACAGATGTCTTTCATTTTTGGATATTTGTAAGGAAAAATAGAGCCTAGAAAACAAAAAGAAATCATGAAACATACTACTGACTCAGGTATTATATTTTTCTTTATTTGATTTCTCATAAATAGGTCCATTCACATTAATTTTGTGTTGTGATTCTCATTTGTGCAATGTACATTTGGATACACTTTCTTTATCACTGCATATTTTGTTCACTTTTAAACATGATGATAGAGTGTAAGGCCAGTTTTTACAAGATACATATATGATTTGTCTTTGAGAATCGGTGAAGCATAAAACTTTGCATTATAATATCAATGTGTCATGTTATGAAAGGTCATTTCATATATTACACAGAGAATTCAAATTTTATTGTTGAAACTGAAAGAACAATATCAACCCAATGAGATTATGTATTCAATACAATGGGGAAGGGAAGGATGAATTGCATATTTAGAGAGTATGAAAAACAAAAATATGGTCATTTTCTTTTACATGGATGTTGTCCAAAGCTTGACTTGATTTTATGTGGAGATAGTGGATCATATTATGTATACTGACGGAGGAGCGTATAGCTTTTTACCTGAGCATGAGGTTGTTTTTCAGGAATTCTGTCCTGAATTTTTACCGAACTGTTGCCTCTCATGAAATATTCATGCTCGATTTCTTGCCTTGACCCACCGCGACTTTTCCAGAAAGCATGTGGGTTGTGGACATGAATATGTATGTTAGATTCTCCGAGGGGGAGTCTGTTTTTTCAATGTTTTCGAGCATCAATCCTGAAGCATTTGTATGCTGTTTGTTTAGTAACTGGACATTCACCCAATGGATATAACAAGGGATCAATAATAAGTCCTATTCCTGATAATAATTCCTCGCCGGGCTTTTGCTTTAGTGCAACGATAATGCTACACATTTATGTGTGCGGCACGTGTGTATAACGCGAAGGAGTTTCCAGCAATAAAAAACACACTTTGCTTCACACGCATTGGCTTGGAACAAATTACCGGTGTCGAGCAAGATGCTCCCTCCTTGTAATATTCACGACAATCAGCGTAATTTTGTACATCATTTGCATTTTAGCTGTGGCTGGGGTGTCCCCGTTAATATTGACTTAGAATCCCTTGATGGTTAGTGTGCAGCCTATATTAGTCATCGCCTATTGTAGTAATACGCCTGGTATGAAGAGGCCGTTATTGCCTGTACTATAAATATTACAAGAGGTGTTTGTCATAGCTTGCTTGAATTACAAATTTATTGAGTAATAAATCCAGTGCTGAATTGTGGCTATGCTCACAATCCACTCAAGGCTTTAGATATTGGATATAAGGCATTTTCCCTTGTGGTTTATGAACAGGCCATTTGATTGCTATGATATTGTTTTAATTGCTGTAGAAAAAAATTCAAGTATTTGATATCATACTGAGTAATTTGTTATTCTTCTTTAATTTGGAATGTTGGGGTGATGTGATGGAAAGACAAGTTGGGGAGGTAAAAATTAGCATTATTGTTTTACCCAGATGATGATATTACTGTTGTAACAGTTCCATTTTCCACACAAAACTCATGTTCAAATTTTGGAACAGTTGAACAAAGAAATCATACCTTTTTGTAAGCTTGCGTATTATTTGAAATTTTCGAGTGTCATATTTATTTATTTATTTTTTTGATGTGAATTCTTTCGCTATTAATATGTCGGTATAAAGATACACTCTAAAATCTAAGCTGCGACATGAAAGCTAACATTAAAAAGATTGGTTGATTTACAGTTTTTTTTTTTATTAATTACGATTTCAAATATGTCGGATCCAACCATTAAAGTATGTTGGATCCAACATTTTTAAAAGTGTAAATTTACAAGTTTTGTAAAGGCTGTCACTTCCCAATGCCTTAATAGTAATTCAGCTTTTGAGTTTTAGAGTATTTATTGCAAAGTTTTTTAAAACAATGAATAATGAGTAATTCCTCAATTTCTGTAATATCTGTTTACATATGAAATTACAATGTATATAATCTGTATATGTTTATGTGTATATGTCTTTATCATGTGTACCATATTAAGCCTTCTAAACAAGCCTCGCTTCTTTGCTGGCCTCTGTTTTTTTCCATTTCTATCGTGTGTATATATTTGAATTCTCAAAAGAAATGAAAAATAAAATGATTTGATTTGATTTGATAGGGATAGGACTACGTATGCATCTGAGAAAGGTAGAAGATATTGATTCAGCCTGTATACTGCAACCTGTACAAGTTTAGAATCAACAGATTTGCACGTGGATCATAACCGTAGCAATATGCACTTGTTGGGGGAAAGGCGTACTCTTGCATGCTATTAATGACATGGTAGTGGTTAGCATGCACTGATGTTAATCACTATCTCACATGGTCTGATTAACTTTCCCAATATGGCATTCAACTCAGAATTAATGAACTGGAATAATAACCATGCCCAAGTACAGGAGCCGAATGGGCTGTGAGGTCTGACCAGCTTTTGCAGCCAACCATGCACCTTTCTCCCTCGAGGAATACTCCATTTTTTCGCGGATTAATCATTTTTCTGTTGCACTGCAGATTTCCATGGTTGGAGAGAGAGAGAGAGGAAAAAAAGAGAAAGAGAGAGGGAGGGAGAGGGAGCTGAGGAGATCAGATAAAAGTAGAAAAAATTCCCCATGAATTAATCCGATATCTGATGCACTGCAAGTTACCATGGTTGCATTTAGAAAGACAGTGGGAGAGAGAAAGAGATGGAGAGAGACAGAGAGAGAGAATGAGCAGGAGAGCTGAAAAGAGAAGAATATAGATGAGAGGAGAGAAAAAACCGTGGAAGCAGAGATAAAGAAAGGGAAGATGACTCATCGTGAACATAATTGAATCGTCCATTACGACCATAATATTGCCCGGGGCATTCTTATCACAATGCATTGAGATGAGACCAACTGTGGTATCTCGTCTCACCGTTCATTTACTTGCCTCGCTCCCCGGAGTCGCTCTTTCCCGTTTCTATCCATCCTCTCATCCGGCTCGCTCTTTCTTTCCCACCTCCATCTCCCTTACTCACCAAATTGGCAGCAATACCCTATGGTGGATGGGCATACAAACGCAAATAGTGCTAATGTTTGCAGCCAGAGACGGCAGCAGGAGCTGGAGTCCGAGCGTATCGTCACCAGCGGGGAGCAGGATGAGGTCGTGAATAGCAACGCATTCTTCCTGCGTCTCGACCTGAGCCTCGCATGTACACGGAGGACGCCGTGTGCCGTGTTTGCCCACAGTGATTGCTCTCGCGCGTGTGCGTAATACTGCACCGTCTGCCGTGGCGTATTTTGGATCCCATCCACGAGAACAATCGCTGATTTTTTTTATCCAACAATGGCTTAGACTTGTTCTCATGAGAGATCTCTACGGATAGGTAAACATGGGGGAGTGCTCTGCACAGGACGTTACCAAGATAAAGGTATGGCTCCTTTGACTTGCATAGTAAGGGTATTTATTCACATTTAACGTGCTGCTTGTTTAACACACGTCAATCCTACTGTACTCCTGAGTGTGCGAGTTCATCTGTAAGATGAGCTAGTGTGTGCAGCAGAAGAGAGAGACACGGATTGAGATATATTCAGTACTTATGTTTAATCAGCGTTTCTGCCGAATATGACCTTTCAGGTGTTATCTAGTGAAGTATTAGTTACTCTCAGCTCTGTGATTTCTTAAGAGTAACGGTATATAAGTCTTGTTGTTCTGAAAGGCTAATAAGAATCTGTAATCTGGAATGTTTGTCTATTTTAAAGCAACAAGTGTGTGCTTTGATTTGTTTCACAGTGTCTTCAATGGTGAGCTCCATGTATGTTTTTTAATTGTGTTGCTTTCTTTTCAGGTGATCCTTAGCTCAACCTGAAGTAATGCTACAAAAAATTTGCTGCTAGATACTAATAACTAGTAATTGCCAAATGTTTGTAGAGAATGTAGGTAAAAGAAGTATATCGATCATAGTCATATCATAGTCAATTACCAAACCTCACAACTGAAATGCCCAAAAGGCACGTGATTTCATTTGCTTTATTATATTTGCATTGCATTAAATGGGATTTGTTGACATATGAATACCCTCTTCCTCTCCCCTCTCCTTCTCCCCTCTCATTCTCCCCTCTCATTACGTTTAGGATGCTTGCTTTTACAGTGATTCATATTGAAAAGCAAATATGAAGTAACATCTAAACAACTCCCTCAACCGTGATTGCATTTGTTGTTCTCAGATCATTCTGAGAGCCCAAATCCTTGTAACCTACACTTAATAATCTTTTTTTTTATTTAAGCAAAGATAGCAGAGAGGCAGTTGTTTTGCAGGATACTTTGTCATCTACTCTCTTTCAGAGTTGCCAGCAGTTCAGGCATATGAGAATAAAGTTACAATTACGATGTTTACAGACAAACAGCTGGACCAAATGCATTCTAATAAGAGAAGGCATGGTAACTGTAATATCAAGCATCAACTAAAGTTACATAAAGATGCAATCCATTAATATTCCAGAACGGTTGGCAAATCTGCTGTTCAAATGTCTTGTTCTTATTACTAATTAGTGTGACAATGTCCCTGCATTTGGCATAATTACATGAATAGCATGGAACACAAAGATCTGTTATTGTCACAAAGTTATGGTTGTGTTGTATGAAGACAAAGAAATCATGACAGAGCAACAACTTAGCTGGTATCCTACAGAAATAATTAAAGATTATAAAAAGGAAGAACATTTTTCAATGAAAATATAGCTATCATGATTGTTTCATGCAATAGTATCCTCTGATATTTGAGCAGGGCACTATGTTGATATCTACTTTAGATATCAAATAGTGAGATATTTTCTCAATATAAGCTTTGTTTTACCAATTTAAAGACCCTCATATCGAATAAAATTTAGATTTGAGCTCTTAAAATTTCAACTGAAGCTCTTTTGCTGGAGCCCTCCTTTGGGGACATTATTTTCATGTGTTCAGGGAGCTTGCTTTCCGGTCTTCTTTCAATATCAGATAATGATTAATGATCCATTTTATTTCTTTTTTTTCCATTTGTATGTATCCATTTTATTTCTGATATGGTCCTGCATATATTAGTCTATTGGTCTGAAGTCTTCCTAGATTGAAACATAGGTAATTGTAGATTCTGAATCTGACACATTTGTAATGATGCTTAATGTTCTGGGATGTGCATAAGGTGTAGTTTCATATGAATTCAAGGATTTTATCACTATTGAATGGCTGAGAGCATGTTAACTGTTGTCATGTTTCTTTCACTTTTGTTAAACTGTTTCTTTCTTCACATTTTAATTTTCACTTCATGCATATTTTGGAATGGTTGGAATCTCTGCATTGGGAGTCATGAAATTTATACAGGCTACCGCACAATACACGACTTTTGACCTTACAACCTTGTGACCAAGTTTGCAAATATTGCAAATATCTCACGCCAAGAAACTTGATTCTGAAACTTGATGAAGAATTAAGAATCAAGTACCTCACCTTCAGACGACATTTTACAGCGTGTTTCAGCAATTGCAAAATTGGTCGTAAGGTTGTAAGTTGTGTAGTGTGCGATGGCCGTAAAGGACGAAGGAGTGTTTGCAATCGATCACAAGTTGCCGTTGATCGATACATCAAAATCATTGTTTAATGCGCATCTTGTTAAAAGCGCATACAATGCGTGTTACAATGTGCAATTGATTTGCAGTTGATATGCGATCAATTGCAACTTTTAGGCAACAGCCGCTTAGTTACTATCTACTTTAGATCGCATGCAAAGGTTTTTTTTAATGTATTCTAAGTGAAAATCATATATTCACTTACATTTTGTAACTCAACCTTAAATATTAACATTGAGTAAATAATGAAAAGAACATCAGATGCATTTCTCGAATAGCAAATAATGATTTTGTTTCGTAGACTTGAACAACCACCATACAATACATATTTGATTTATTTAGGGTTGATAAGACATATTTTTTTCCTTATCATGGGTAAATAGCGTGTGTTATTTTACCATTTAATTAATTTTATCTTTTAAGGTTTAGAAGATGCATGATATTGGGTAAAAAAGAATAATTCTATGGTTGGTTTCGATTTTTTCCAGATGCTCACAATATGTTGCTAATTCTTGATTATGGCTTTCCTAATTGAAGGAGTTATTCCTGAGTGGCAAATTTTTAAGAAAGTGTTTCTGCTTGAATATAAGAAAAAATTTGCTTGCTCGAAATGAAATCAGCTCTTAGGTATAGTTGGAAAATTAGATTAAATCAACTGCAGCCATTTGACTTGTGATATTTGTTTAATGGTTCCAGTGTTTAAAGTTCAGAATGGATGGCAAACATTAAAAAAAAAAAAGGAAAATTTGCTCATATCCCTCCTCATCTCATTTTCTAAATTTTCTACTGTGGATAACCAATATGAAATAATTTGCTCTTACGGTTTTGAGGAAAACCGACCTGGCATGCAGTTCAAAAACAGTTATCGCTCTTGACTTTGCATGAAAACCATATCCAGACTGCATGCTGACATGGTGAAGATGGTGACTCATGATTGTCAAGTACAACAGATCGTTGCCTCTTATAGCCAGTTCAGACTAATGGAGGTTTATACAAATTTGTATGCAAGCAATGGATTATGTTCATAGCAGAAAGGGCTTGAACGTCAGAAAAGTACTGTCAGTCATTTCAAGAAATAGCACAACAACTGTTGCATTGACACAAAAGAAACATAACATTGCTATTGTTGAACTCTACATGTAATGTGTGTTAATGAAAGTACTGGTTTCATCGATTGTTTTTGTAATGGGTTCATGCAACTGTCCTGTTTCTGAAATCATGGAATAATTTAAATTTCCCAAACAATTATTTGGAAAATCTTAATTGTTCAGATATTTTACCCCCATGTAACTAGGAGGGAAGGGATAGGGTTTTTTTTATCTGACGTTCCCACAACAGACCCTTTTTGTCACTATTGAATTCCAAATGATGAAAGATTAAACCTGTGTTTAGCATTCTTGTGTTTTGTCAAAACGCTGTCCTAAACTCTCAAATTTAGTGTACTTCTGATTTTTCTTCCATTCAATTGAATAGGAACGCCACCCAAGACTTAGGCCCCGGTCACATAGTGCCCCGGAAGCAACACGAGTCAACATGACTCTTCGTTCCGAGGCAGTTAACTGTGAATTAAAAAAGAGTTGTGTCGAATCAGGTTGCTTCCGGGTCTCTATGTGACCGGGGCCTTACAGATACGTGAAGTCTGATGTGAATACAGGTTGCAACTGTTTCCCTTCCCTCCATCCCTTATTATAAGAAGCTGTATGTAGGGTAGCAGCACTTCCCATCTATTATTTGTCTCTTAGAATAATAGCATTAAGATTTGAATCTATGATCTAACAGTTATGAGGCAATTGCCACTTTGTCTTAACCAAAATATCAGTCAAATTGCTCAATGTTTGCCATATTATGGTAGCCATGCTATAGCTGGGTAATAATGCACAGTCCGCTTAGAAACACTTCGTATTAAGCGCTATATACGTGTATTATTATTATTATGTTACATGGAAAATACAGGGTCTATGGTCGTCTGAATGGGGTTTTCACACAAACCAATCCATCGTAGGACCTGAGGCAGGGATAAGTAATATCATACATCCAGCGCGTGGGCATCGGCTAGACTCTTTCAAGAATACCCGATTATTGCGTTGGATTAGTTCATTTGCGACAGGTCGCGCAGTACATGCATAAAATTTTCAGGCAGAAATATTCATAAAATATAGAGTTTCTTCTTAGAGTAAATGTATAGGTTTTCATTTGAAATTAGTAGCATCAAATGTTAAGGAAATCGCAATGTTGGATTGAAGTTTTCATTTACATTTTTTCGTGAATACCTATTTTGAATGGAGCTTTAGGAATATGAACCAATCACGAGCTGAAAAAAGGGTAGGAGTATCCTCCATCTATCTTGACAATTTATTTTAAACAAAATAATACCCACCTTGTTTTTATTGGTGATAATACGGGGTAGGGTATTTAGTATTATTTGCAAGGAAATGTGTTTGTTAAGTTATGCAAAAATGAACAGGCAGCTTTCCAACTGTTAGGTCTCTGTTTTAGATATACTCTATCAGTCAGAATTAAGTTAGAGTTTAGGTATTATGTATAAATTCCTTGAAATATATAAATACACTTCTCATCGGAAGTTTAATTTTGAAATAATCAAGGTGTATTTCTTGCATGTCACATCAGGAACAGGGACATGTGTATGTGAGTGGTCCAATATGTGTCTTTATGGGGGGACTGTAGGGAATTACATGATCGATAATGTAGCTTCTGAAGAGGAGAGTAGTTTGTATTTGGTGGTAAAAATTTGCATAAAATTTATCAACCACAGTCCGATTAAAGTATACCACATGAAGAATTAAACATACCATAGACCGTTTGGTCAATTGCTTTCAAAAATTTTCTTTGAGGGATGTTTCGTACCTGAAACATCTCTCTAATGGTCTTACAGCTTCCAAGGGGGTGTCATAGTCTAGTGGTTACGTCCTTGGACTTCAATCACAGGTTCCCAGGTTTGATTCCCGTCAGCACTAAGTTCCTTTGGCAAGAAATTTATCCACATTAGCCACTCTCACCCATGTGCTATTCGGGTACTGGTAGGAAACGGCCGTCTTGTGCTTGGTTAAGCAGTGCGCGTCTAACAGGCGACTTGCTATGATCCAATGACCGGGTAATGATAGTATGAAGCGCTTTGGTCACTTTCCAATAGGAACTGGTAAAGCACTATATAAATAACGCATATTTTTATTGAGGGTATCTGAAGCAAAAATAATTGCTTTTGGGTAAGACACACAACCAACTCCCATAAAGATGCATGATTTAAAAAAAAATCTTTCAGTTGTTAAAATATTGCATTTTTAAACCTGAATATTTTTCGTTCCAAAACTGAAGACTACTTAACTGAAGACTTGTGCATATGGTGAAGCTATATGTCCAAACATACAAAAATACATATATATTGAAAAGAGCCTTGCACAAAACTTCTTAAATGTGAACATAAACCCATTCATTAGTGAATTCTGTAATTCCCATAGATTTTGTACAGGAACCACCCAGGTCCAGTAGTCAACGGGTTAACATTTATTTGCCCTAACTCTATAAGTCACATCACTCAAAAAGAAAACCATCAGATGTCAGAGAATAAGTATAGCTATTATTAATTTTTTTGGTGCTGTTCATCGTATTACTCCGTGAAAAAGAGAGAGTGAAATACTTTCTGTCGGGTGAATGCAGAACTGAACTACAATTGCAAAAGTTTTAAGCAAAATGGGTGAAATATATATTTCCTCATAAGATGTTTTTTTTTACATCCTCTGGAAATATGTTCATACTTTAAAGTTGTGCATTTTTCTTTTAATTTGAATATACAAAACTTTTTATATACATACATATACAGCTACACCAAAGTAAGAAATCATTTTTAATCTTCATGGGTTTGTGCCTAGGTGTAATTGATCACTTGAAAAACACCTTCAATAATTTATGTNGGAGAGTAGTTTGTGTTTGGTTGTAAAATTTGCATCAAACTTATCAACCACAATCCGATAAAAGTATACCACATGAAGAATTAAACATACCATAGATTGTTTGGTCAATTCCTTTCAAAGTCTTTAGATGTGAGATGTTTCATAGCTGGTACATATCTCTAATGGTTTTACAGCTTCTAAAGGTATCTGAGGCAAAAAGATCTGACAATTTTCTTTTGGGTAATACAGATAGCCAACTCCCATAAATATGCATGATTTAAAAAGAAATCAGGTGTTAAAATATTGCTCTTTTAAATCTGAATGTATCTCATGCTAAATCTAATATTAATATTGTGATTGTTCTTATATAATGTAGATGAATAGCGGTGATCAACTGCAATCGCAAAAGTTTTAAGCAAAACAAGAGAAAGATATATTTTTCTGATAAGATGTTATTTTCATAATTTAAAGCTGTGTATTTTTAATTTGAATATGCAAAACTTTTTTATACATACATACAAAAAGAACACATAAGGAAGAGCCCATTTTGATTTCTCATGGGTTTGTGCCTAGGTGTAATTGATCACTTGAAAAACACCTTCAATAATTTATGTTCGAGTTGTTTTTAGCAACAATGAACTGTTCCAATAAGTTACCTGATTCTCAAGGCGCTTTAGTTCCAAATTGGTGTGTTATCAGACATCCTTCTCATTCCACTCCTGTTAGCATGTACCTATCAGCTTACCAGTGCAGCACCTTTCGTTAATCTAGTTGGCTCGCATCTTCACTCACCATGGAGCTCCACTGATGCTGAAGCTTGGGGAAAGTGGAGGAAGACACAGTTGGATTCCGGGTTTGCCCATGGGTCACGGCCTACTATTGGCAGTTCATTTTCCTTAAACGAAGGCCTTCATTTTTTGGTTGTTGTCAAGCAATAGGCTGTTTTACCAATATATGCAAATTTTATGCGTTCCCAATAAGCAAAGGTTGTTCTTGACAACCTGTAAGCTTGCTCAAGATTTGCCTGACACAGCAACAATTAACGTATGCATCTCGGATTCCAGTCTTGCAGCCCTATTGTTACTGACCCGTTTAAGGAATACTGCGCTACTATGTCCATTGGCAAGAAATGTAGATGAATTTAAATCTATGTACAGTATTAGAAAACAGACCTATTGTGGGCCCCTCCTATTTCCATAATCCTTGATCTGCCCCTGAAAGACATTTTTTTTGACAATTTTTTTTATTTCCATTTCAATCATATAATGCTTAAGTTTATTTAGTTTCTAATATAGACACTTTCAAGCCTGTAATGTTTGAAGGAATTTGCCAAAACGGGACTTCTCAGGGGTGTTGGACCAAGCAGTAATACCCACATAAAACACTGCAATAATCTATGCACAAGATGTTTTGAACAACAATAGACTTCTGGGTTACCTGAGTGTCTAGATGCTCTCAGTTCCAAATTCTAAATTGTCTTGTTATCACTCGTCCTTTTCATTCCACTCCAGCTTACCGGTGGAGCACCTTTCGTTAATCCAGTTGGCTAGCATCTTCACTCGTCATATGCCCACTATCCACTGTGAAAGCTCAGGACAAAGACATTGGACAAAATAAATAATGTGCCATTCAAGACTTTCCAATGGCTTGCATGCTTCAAAGAGATTTCCTTCCCAATTATTCTGCAGAGTAATAAAGGACTGATGTCAAATGTATCTGCTGAATGACAGGGAAGCTTCTTTCCTCTGTCTTGTTGGAGCCACTGTGAAAGCATGGATGGGGAGAGCTTGATTTGTCCAGTTTCATTGTACTCCAGTTTCATAGTGATTACTTCTATCATCATGTAATGCCTTACCCGCTTCTGCAGGATCAGGCGTTATCCCTCGGTTTGTCAGCAGACTAGCAATCAGTCTGCTGTTGTAGCATGTCTGTCTCACAAACTACCATTGTCCCAGCATCAAGCAGAGGAACAATTTGATGCCAATACATTTTCTACACCTCTAAATGCCCTAATAATTCCTTGTTAATTTGAATATTTAATGAACACATACACCAAGCAGAAAAACTAGGTGTCTTGTCAAAATGATTAGCACTTTTATCTTTAAATCTGAGGACCATGGGTTTGAATTGCACCCAAGGCATAAAATCCTTTCAGGACGTCGTGCTACACTTTACCCAGGTGAAGTAAATGGGTACCTGTTTGTATTTTTCTATCCTTGATTGTTCAACCGCTTCTGTAGGATCAGGCGTCATCCCTCAGTTTGTCAGCAGACTAGCAATCAGTCTGCTGTTGTAGCATGTCTGTCTCGCAAACTGCCATTGTTTGAGCATCAAGCAAAGGAACAATTTGATGTCAATACATTTTCTACACTCGTAAATGTCTTGTAATTCCTTGTAAACTGGAATCTTTAATGAACATTTAAAAACATACAATACGCAGAAAAAACTAGGTGTCTTGGCTAAATGATTTTACTCTTATCTTTAAATCTGAGGGCCATGGGTTTAAATTGCACCCATGGCATTAAATCCTTTCAGGGAAATTTGATCAATGTTGTGCTGCACTTTACCCAGGTGAAATAAATGGGTACATGATTGTATTTTTCATCCTTGATTCTTCATTTGCGATTCTTCATCTGCTTCTGCAGGATCAGGCGTTATCCCTCAGTTTGTCAGCAGACTAGCAATCAGTCTGCTGTTGTAGCATGTCTGTCTCATAAACTGCCATTGTTCCAGCATCAAGCAAAGGAACAATTCGATGCCAATGCATTTCCTACACTTGTAAATGTCTGGTAATTGCTTCTTAAAAGTTCTGGAATCATTAATCAACATAAAAACTGGCAATTTAAAGAAACATTAGCATACACTTAGCAGAAAAATGAGACAAACATACTAAAAACAGTTTAATTGAGCAACAAATAATAAACATTGTGACCGGTTGAACGACAATTAAATATGATTGAACGACAATTAAATATGATTTATGAAAATAAGCATTCTGTAATGTGTTTACATACTGTATATCACTTCTTTAAATGTACGTCATGTACTTCTCTTCAATAATTTCAATTTATCCTATTGTTTCTGAAATCCCTTTTTAATTTCTGAGCTCAAACATTTTTTGTAGACTGGATGTTGCTGGTTATTTTGTATCAGGCATACGGCTAACATTCAATGCCTTAAAATGATTAGACTAAATTATTCATCGTTACTACATTTGTAAGTCTGGGGGTATCTGTCCATTTATAGATGAAATAATGGTAGATTTAGGGAATATGTTCAGATATTGACAAAGAATAAAGCATTCTTCCGATATTCTAATCGAGTGTGATAGAATAAGATTTTGCTTCAAATGATAGGCTCTGAGATTGATAAGCTATTATAATGCAAAATAAAAACTGTTCTTGACTGATATACAATGTATAAATTATTCATTAGATCCAATCCTGTAATTGCCTCGAAATCCTGAATATTTAATGACATTTACGTATAATGTATGGGTAATTCGATGCCAGTACCAAGATATAAAGATATATATCTAGAAATGGGCTGTGAGGCCAATGGGCTGTGGCATAGGTCTACCGATACATGTATAATTCCATGATGAAACCGCACCTACAGGCCTGTTATTCCAGGCCAGATTTCCGCTTTGCCCTACATTCCCCATGCATTTCCCTCTCTCTCGCCTCCTCACCTGGGTAGAACACTCTAAAAATTCACCTGGTTATTTATACTTTCACACCTTTTACCCAGCTTCTGAATGAATTGCCCTCAGCTAAATATTCCCCCAGTGACATCTTGTGTAGGAGAGAGGGCCACTGGAGAGGTACTTGAGATGAACGGAAAATGGAATTGCTTCTTTCTCTACTGAATTTGATGAGGTTGAATGCATAATGTGGAACACACCTTTCTATACATTTTGTCAGAATATTGCGAGAATGGCAATTTCTATCCCCCTTTTTTTAGCTTTGAAATTGCCGTTAGGAGAGTGTTCCGAATCGATGTAGGATAGGAACTTGTATTCGCCTTCAGCTTTTGAACCAATCAGTGTGGCACCTTAAAGATATATGTGAAAATATGCCAGTATTGAGAGAATGGCAATTTCAATCCTCCTTTTCTCTTATACTTCTACATTGCCTTATGAAGAATGGCTCCTTATTGATTTGTAGGATAGTTACCTGTATGCACCTTGATGTGTTGACCCAATCTGTGAGGCACCTTAAAGATAGGACACAAAAATTTACCACAATAATTTACAATTTGCTACAATAATGATTAAGATTGGTATATCATATGTTTGCTCGAAGCTATGAAGGTTTTTTTTCTAGAAATAGTATGAATAATAGTAATAATAATAGATGCAATTTATATAGCGCACGTATCCACTCTGCTGAGTGCTCAAGGCGCTGTACATTATTATTACCCTGGCTTTAGCCCGGCAGTCATCTGCGGCGCACTTGGCATTTCAAGGAATAAATATTCCTGCCAGGTACCCATTCACCTCACCTGGGATGAGTGCAGCACAATGTGGATGAATTTCTTGCTGAAGGAAATTGACGCCATGGGTAGGATTCGAACCTACGACCCTCTAGTACACTGCGAGCTGAATTGACACATAAAAAAGATATATTATGGCAATCTAAATAAAAAAGAATAATAAAAAACACGTCCTAAAAATACTCCATAGCATGTCTATTCTGATTTATATACTGCATAAGCCAATATTTTAACGTACAGATATTTACGGGATGTCAGACCAGTTTGACACATTGGCGTGTTGTTATTTTCACTATTTTGACAGTGCTTGTACACAAATGAACGGGCAAAATAAGAGTGGAAATTTTCGCGCATCCATAACCGCAAAATTAGCGAAAATAAAACCATCGCGAAAATTTCAGCTTATACAGTAAATAGTAGATCACACCAAACGCACGTTGGACTTTTAAAAAGCCAGCATCACATCTCCACACATAATACATTCACATCTTTAGTAGATATCGAGATACCAAGCCAGCGCTCTAGGCTTTGTTTATCCGCTGTTGCGCTGCCAATCCCACTGTGAGATTCCCTCAGTCTTAATAATCGTTTGAACCTTTGAACTTTCTCTGTTGTTTCCCTTTCTTTGTTGTGTAAAATAATAGCATTGACTGCTTAGAGCATTCTTGATGTCATGGAGCAATCCCATTTGAATAAGTTATTACACCACCATCTCCTGTTCTGGTAATATTCACTGACCAATTTATATTTTGCAAGCTACCTATAATCACGATTTGCAACCCTAGAGGTGATTTTGATTTTGTTTGTGTGTACCTTGTTTAAAAATGACAAATGTGTTTTTTCTAATCATGTAAGTGAATTAATGTAGATTAACTGCATTAAAAAGTGACTTTTTTACAGGTAGGCAAATTTAAATGTTCAATGTGCAACTTTCGATCCCCCCTTCCCCTATGTAGATAAAAAGTTTGGTTTGCCAATTTTTCTTAAAGCCCCGGTCACATAGGACCCCGGAAGCAACACGATTCACCCCGACTCTTTGTTAATTTACAGTTAAATGCCTCAGAACAACGAATCGGGGTGAATCGTGTTGGTTCCGGGGTCCTATGTGACCGGGGCTTTAGGAATTGCAATGATTGTTAGGTCATCCATGATATAATGGCCTCTTTCATTTTCCAAAAACAACTTGCCTATATGAAAGTTGGAAATGGCCTTTCAATCACATATGATTTCTCTAATGTTCTTTTACCCCTTATGGGTCTGATGTGTTACAAATGATTTTGATTCATGACATGATATGAGATTTTATTTTTGCTGAGTAAAAAAAAGGGTATCTGATTGCTATTAATGATGTGACATGAATGAACATATTCACATCTTTAGTAGATATTGAGATGCCCAAAAAATAGTATCCTGCATTGCTACCTGTTCTGGTGTGAGATCTCCTCTGTCTCAACAATCAGTTAAATCTTTGAACTTTCTGTGTGTATTGATTGGTGAAATTTATGTGTTTTATGAATACATGTATCGTGTCTGCAAAGAGCATTTGTTATGTAGCAATCCCACTTGAATATTTCATCACATCCACGTTTCTGCTGTGATGATAGACTCGCCAATTTGATTTATTATTAAGCTAAGTCATTATCAAACTTGCACTTAAATCTTGTAAAGATATTTTGCAAGCTTAAAGGATATATCCACTGTACATTCACCGGAGAATCATTTGCAACCCACATAGGTTATTTGGAGTTCATGTACATTGTTTCACACACAGCAGAATGTCTGGAAAAGTGGTACAGATGTTACAATTTGTCACACTGCTAAATGTTTGCATTCATTTATTGAAAAAAGTGAGAGGCTGCTGCACTCCATTTCCCAAACTCCACAGTCCCTAGATGTTTAAATGCCACAATTTTCCCCCTTTCCTTTAAATGATCCCTCTTATATTATGTAGATGAATAGCATTGATCAACTGCCTAAGCTATTCTAAATACTCTTTAAATATTCTCTGATATTCTCTGTGAAGGTGTTGTGGTGTAGTAGTTCTGACTCTCGCCTTTTAACGAGAGAGTCGCGGTTCAAATTGTACCCATGGCGTTAATTTCCATCAGCAAGAAATTGATGCATAAAGCTACACAATACCTAGGTGTGATTAGGGACCGATAGGAGACAGCAACACATTATCTTGTCATGTTTGCACTTACATGACTGCATTGATGCTTGAATTACAATCCAATGATTGGGTAATCATTTTTGGAGCAATTTGAGCAGTCATGTAGGCATGATGAGGCGCTATTTAATTCTGCAATATTTTTTTAATCGTTACTTCCCATGATTTTTAAAAATCAAAGCCATCATTCATGAATGAGCAATGCAAAGCATACTCCATGCCATATCTATTATAGTGAATTTAAAAGAGTTGGTCATGCATCACACAGACTATACTATGTTCACATCTTTAGTAGATAACAGAGTGCCAGTCTAGTGCTCTAGGCTCTGTTTATCTTAATTGCGTTGATGCCAAATCCACTGTGAGATTCCCTCTATCTTAATAATCAGTTGAACCTTTGAACTTTCTTTATGTTTTGCTTTTTAAAATAATGTTATTGATGAGTTCATTTGTGCTTGGAGCATTACCATAAACTACTGTCAAGCCAATGTTTTAGCATACATATATTTGAGCAAGTCTATTAAATGTTGGACGTTTTCAAACATTACAGAATTGTTGCTTTAACGTTAAGAAAGATTATTGTACACAAGTCCATGGTCATTTTAATGAGTGAAAATTTTAGCAAATTCATGGTCGTGAAAGTCGCTAAAACAAACCCTCAGCAAAACATTTAGCTCTCAGAGTATTAGTTACAGAGCCCCTGTCTGTTCTGTTCATATCCACTCATCAATTTGTTTCAGTATTGAGCAAACTTTTTATCCGACTTACATTTGAATCTCTTGGAAAGGTATTTTGCCAGCTTTATAAGGATATATACGCCAGGTACTTCCACCATCCAATTATAATTTGCAACCCACGCAGGTAATTTGGAGTTTATGTGCATTGTTTAAGGCAGAGTAGAATGTCTGGAGAAGTGGAAGCATTGTTTCCATTGTCCCATCGCCAAATGTTCGCTCACATTTACTGAAAAAAAGTAGGAGGATGCAGGGACCCTTCCCCAATGCACCACAGTCCCTAGATGTTTGAAAATTGGCACATAGCTTTTTCACTTTGTTTATGTAGAAGACCACTGTTGATTAACCGAATTAGATATTCCTGTGATATTTGAGTGGTTATGTAGTCCTAAGAAAAGGAGTAATGAAAATTTTTTAAATCACTCAATTTTCAATCAAATATGTTTCAGTATTGAGCCAAGTTCTTATCTGACTTGCATTTGAATCGTGGAAATATATTTCGCTAGCATTTATTAGGATATATGTCCCATGTACTTCCGTGAATGTTTTTAAAACAATTTTTTTTTATATAAAGTTGAAGAATATTCTCTAAATACTTTCTGATTAAGTCATCATGGATTTCTGTAATGCATCTTTTCCCAATAGGGATCTGACATCTTAAGAATTATTTTTTATTTGTATACATTTTTCTTCTCAAAGTAATATGAAATATAACTGATTGACCCCAATGATGTTACATGAATGAGCACATTCACATCTTTAGTAGATATCGAGATGCCAAGCCATTGCTCTAGGCTTTGTTTATCTTGCGTTGGTGCCAATTTACTGTGAGATTCCCTCAGTCTTAATAATCAGTTGAACCTTTGAACTTCCTGTGCGTTTTGTCTAGTAAAATAAAATCGTTGGTGAGAAGTTTTGAATGTGCTTGGAGCTATGAGAACATTAAATTTGACCCATTTTATACAATTCAGTTGTCAAATGGTGAAGTATTGTAAGGTGTTTTTTTGGGGGGGGGGGGGGAGAATCAAGACTTGTTTCTTATGAAGAGTGCTCTAAGGATAAGTTGGAAATTAAACAATATTCTTGATTGCAGCAACTGACAATGTCTTCATCAAGCCATTTAGCCTCTAAAAGAGGATGTATTCATTAAACATTAATATTACCATAGAATTTCTATGTCAAGATGTCAAGTAAAATTTAGTTGAATATTGAAAGCACAATAAGTATTTGTGGTGCTTTGACAGAGTACTGTTATCTCTTATGTGCCAGTGTCCTTCCCCTTTTTGTGCCAAGTTTTTAGTGTATATCACTCCTTTCAGCTGCCCAGTGCTTGCATTATCAGAGACATGTACGTACACCTTAGCCCAGATATAATGCCCTTTCACATAAGAATCATTGGCTCACAATGATTCGCTTTGTGGAGCAGGACGGAACAAGATGTGTTCATTGCTGCTTGAAATTCAAACAAGAATATATTATTCAAGAGTTCATAATGTAAATTCCTGTTTGAAAAAAAAAAATTTAAAAAAAAGAATCAAACATGAAACTTCTGATATGTGAACAGCATCTGATGGATCCATTGCTCTCAGTTACGAGGTTAGTCCATAGGGCTGGTCTGGCTTCTTGCCGTCCTGTATCAGGCATCAGGTATCCTAATCGCTTCTCACTCGCGTGCGCGCTTTAAGGCTTGAGCGAGCTTTTGTTTTTGGTGTGTTGGGTCAAAGCTTGTTGTATAGTTCATACTGCAAATTCCCATTTCTAGATCTGCCATTTTGAATAGCTTGTCATTAAAAAATTAGAATTGAAAAGCGTGAAACTTCTGATATGTGAACGACCTGTGATGGATCCATTGCTCTCAGTTACTAGGTTAGTCCTCAAGGCTGGTCTCGCTTCTTGCCTTCTTGTATCGGGAATCAGATATCCTAATCGCCTCTATCTCCCTCTCTTTTCGAGGCATGAGTGAGCTTTTGTTTTTGATGTGTTGGGTCAGAGCTTGTTGTATAGTTCATACTGCATATTCCCATTTTTAGATCTCTCTTTTTTAATAGCCATTAAAAAAAAAATCAAGCATGAAGCTTCTGATATGTGAACAGCATCTGATGGATCCATTGATCTCAGTTACGAGGTTAGTCCTCAGGGTTGGTCTCACTTCTTGCTTTCTTGTATCAGGCATCAGATATCCTAATCGTTTCTCTCTCCCTCTCTCGCTTTGAGGCTTGAGCGAGCTTTTGTTTTTGATGTGTTGGGTAGAACTTTGACGCAGTATGTATGTTTAACTTGTTTATTTACATAGTAATTTGCACACATTTTTTGTTTATTACAGGGTGTTGTTTACTGTCAAAATTTAAAGAGAAAGATATTGTTGAACTGCATATAGACAAGAGAACCTGAAATCATATCTATATTTTATTGATTTGTCATAAGCATTACCTAATTTGAAAGTAACACTTACATATATGAATAGACATAAGATAATGGCCAACTGGAAATTTGTTCTTTTTTTCAAAATCTAGATATTAGTTTAAATCTGAATATTTCATGGGGTCTAGTTAATTTTGATTATGGGCACTATAAAATATAATCAGAGGGCTAAATGGCCAGTAAACGGGTACCCATCGAATTGCCTAGGGTTGCTTTCTAAAATGCTAATTTGAGGCCTGCAAGTAACCTCATAAAATATATACAAAATATATTTTGTAAGAGCATTTTAGAGGGGTTTCTGGGACGAATACTGCATAAGGGCTTGCCATAGCTCAGGCGGGAGAGCGCTGGTCTAGCAATCCAGAGGTCTCGGGTTCGAATCCCGATGGAGCCCCAATTTCTTTGCTCAATTTTCATATTAAAATATATTTTTGGAAGAGATTGTAATCACATTTTAAGTTAGAGCAGCTTGGTGTAATTTAGGAATAAAAACTCATTAGCATTTTTGAAGTTTGTTTCCTGTTTAAATGACTATGGCAGGAATGTTTTTGCCAGATTCTTTTTTGCAAAAGCAACATGTGTGTATTCTCAAACCGCCAGAGTTTTATGCCACCTTCCACTACCCTCATGTACCTTTTCTTCAGCAGTTTCTTTGCGGTTGACTTCAGATGAATCTGATATCTGATGGATATAGGTCATCAGAACGCTTCCTGAAAAGCAACTCCCTTTTTGTGACAGAAGTATCACCGCATTCTGCTCGGGTTGATGTGGCTCTTGTAGGAGCTGACCGTGGAGTTTCTCGTTCTCCGTGCTATCGATTTTCAGCAAGGTGCGGGGGCATCGGCTGTGTAGCGATCCCATTTGAATAAGTTATCACACCCCCATCTCGGCAGTGGTTATATGCTTATGTAGGCTAATTTGTTTTTGTATTAAGTGTCTTGGTGAGATTTAGAATTAGCGACAGATGAGTCTTTGCGAGCTAGATTAGGATAAACATATACATGTAGATCCATCTTACCATGAATTTCAACCCACGTTAGCTGATTTGAGTTAATGTTTGAGTTAATTCTTGTTTCAAGAATGTCATGGTCTTTTTTTACTTCTTTGTTCCACTAATGTAGATGAATATGCAGTTGATCTACCAAAAAGTTCAGATATTTTTTAAATGTTCCACAAGAAGCTTTTACTCTGTAATTACCACAAGAGTCTAATAAGATTTAAGGGATTTACTGAATTTCAGACATATATGTACATATTTTGAAGAATCCTTTTTAACAAGTTTATTGGTATTTTAGTAAGCGGAAATTTTTTGCGAATTCTGGTCACAAAATGAGGGAGAATAAAAATTCTCCTAAAAATAACAGCTTCTAACATTCTCTGTTCACTAAGCTGATGTTTACATTTGCTCGTATGCATACTAGTTCAAACGTAGGACTGCAGGATGACACCAAACTTGTAGTGACTTCAAAAATGGTAGAGTATTGAAACAGGTGGTTAACAATTAAGAAAACTTTCAAGCGAATACCATTGTGCATGTTGCTTTGTCAGGGTGCATTTATGCCCATGGAGTAGTCCTATAGATGTGTGATTGGTTGTAAAACCGCTGATAATGTGTTATGTTGTTTTTCTACTACAAGGTTAGAGTAGACAACTGATATACCTCTGAATCAGGCGGGACTCAGTTTATACCGAATCTCTATAAAGAAAGTAAATGAAGTATGAAAACAAATTGTATCACTGCTGACCGTTCAGACATGGTTTTCTACAAAGCTGAGTGGAAATTCTCTTGGCACAATTTTCCGCTATATGCTGTATCATTAGTTGAAGTGCATTAAAGTGCATTTTTTCCATCATATATACTGTAGTTGTGTGGTCCAAGTACAAAATTTGTAGCATTTGAGCAAGCTGAAAGATTGATAACGTAATAGAAGTGAGCACTTCTTCAAGGACACTCCTCAAGTAGAAAGTAAATACTCCTTCTTAGTATCATCTCTAATGGTATAGAGTGGGCCAAAGAGTCCTGTGGAATTAACCAGTGATGTTCAGGGGAGGGGGAAGGGGAGGGAATAGTAAAATAAAAGAGAATGTTTCCCCAAGTGTGGATATTGGAGCATAAATGGGTGATTCCATAAATGAGGGGTCCAATTGTGTGACATTTTTGGTGTCCCAGTTACATCGGTAACCCACATCATTTTCATGGCTCAGAGGGCTTGGTGAAAGTACAAATAGTGAAATGAGATTTTAATCTGATTGTAAATCTGTTATTTTATCCCTGATTAGATGCTCACAGTATTTACATTTTTTTTTTTTTTCTTTTTACATCTTCACCAAACCCAAAGGATTAAAAAATGATGTTGGTTACCAACATAACTGGGACACCAAATCTCTCATAAAACCGGCCCCCTCATTTATGGAATCACCCAGATGTTCTCGCACATATCCAGGAGCTGGTGGAGGGTGAGAGCGCCCACCCCTTTCTTCTTCTTCCTGTAATAATCATGCTAAAAATATGTACAAACGGATAAAAGGCAACAATATTGGGATGGAAGGCTGTGCCCCAGTAAAAATGGTGTCCATACCCAATCCTAGATGTATTCCTTTTTAAATTATATTTATAACATCATCGTTTTTCCCCTCTCTATCTTTTTTCAATTTTTTTGCTCAATCGGAAGAGGGGATTCTTCCTGATATCCCTTGTCCATATAGCTTTGCCTCATTTCATTTGTGTCATGCTTCCGCGCCCTCGGGAGGGGCTCGAGTCTCCCGCATGGCGTCGATGGCATCGTTTAGGAGTAACAAGTTGAAGCCGGCTTGCTTGTTTAGGCCCTCTTTGTATGACAGGTGCCTGTGGGAGTCTGTGACGGAAGGACGTTAACCATTGTCTCTCCATGCTGAGTGGGAGAGCATGGATGGAATATCAAACGATGATGAGATGGAGGAGATAAACAACTCTCTTCTATCTTCAGCGTTTAGCAGTGTCATGTCAAAATCGATGTGTCTGTGTGATATATTGTAAGATGTGCTGGTGTATGAGATTACCGAGTAGTGGGATGAGACAAGAAAACAGATGTTTAATATTTACTAATCATCATTATCTTACAAATTATATTTAAAAAAGTAACCCATCTGTTTTTAATTTCTTTGTGATAAATAACTGATTTTGTGAATTTTTGTGTAAATGAATACATAGGTTTTTATATATTTGCTTACTAAGCTGTATTTAAAATATTAGATGATTGTAGTTTTTAGCGCCCCATTGCAGAGATGCTTAATTTTAATCTACTTTTATCTTTTGTCTCTTCTTCTACAGACGGAGCTATCCCAGGCGCTGACATCGTTATCAGAAAAAGCCAAGAGTGCCAAAGACTTCCTGGTCCATCTGAAGAACACCATAGATCAAGTACAGGTACGGAAACATCAATCAATCACAGTGATTGACAAACTGGCACTTAGTCATGGTGGGGTTCCCACTCTATCTGGAAATCCTGGTGGAAAATTAGTTCACTTTTTCAGTCAGAGAACATTCAGGGATTTTCAGGTCTCGGTTGAGTGATTGATTGATTTTATTTTCCGTTATAAAAAAATACAATGAGCAAAAATTGAAAATA
The DNA here is from genome assembly GCA_036244855.1 of Temnopleurus reevesii. Taxonomy (NCBI): domain Eukaryota; kingdom Metazoa; phylum Echinodermata; class Echinoidea; order Temnopleuroida; family Temnopleuridae; genus Temnopleurus; species Temnopleurus reevesii. Next base: position 167,461 of record BQKZ01000169.1, on the reverse strand, counting down.
TAATATTTAGAAATAAACAATGGACAACACAATGCAAAACAAGAATAAGAATAACAAAAGAAAAAGTAAACAGAAGAAGAAATGACAGCTGGATAATCAGCAGCACTTATATAGTGCTGCTGGTCTTCCATTGGGACCGGTCAAAGGCAACTCAGGGCAATCACCATAGATGTCCTCTTTGCTTGCCATGGTGCCATTTTTGGACTTCCTTTGGTTCTCTATTGTTTTGTCTTTAGCAAAAAAGTGCCCCTCATCAAAATGGCCCTCTATATGATGCCCTGACCAAATCCTATTCTGAGGCCTGGGGGGGGGGGGTATTCTGAAATCGTTCTTATCTTTCTTCCTAACTTTCTTCTTATCTTTGCGAGTTAGGAACGCGCTAAAATCTTTCCTAAGAGGTATTCTGAAAATCTTCTTAAAACAATCTTTTCTCTTGTAGGACCGCCTTCTTCTTATCTTCCATCACGCCCATTTTGGTCATTTGACCAATCATTTAAACAGTTATATAAGGAAATCAACCAATAACAATGCCTCTAACATCACAGCCAAGAGTCAAGTTTTGCCCTTCTGTGTAGTTGATATATTGTGCGCTGCAATTGCGCTACGCGCTCCCTGAAGCAAAAACAGTGAAAAATTCTGTTGCCCACGTGGCTCAGATGAAACACGTGGGCTATTTTTCGATAAATTAAAATTTCTAATTTTATGAGGAAATTATCATAAAATTTCTTCTCTTTGACATTTTTAATCAAGTATGGCCTCCTTCTTGCTTGGCAACCACATTTTACTCAATGGTTAATAAGCAAATTCAAAGATATGTGAGATAAAATAGCCCCACCCCTATCTTAAATATCTTCTCAAATACAGAGAAAGATAAGAACAAATTTAAGATTTTCAGAATACGTCCTAAATCATAGGGCGCGCAAGTAGGTCACTATTACGCGCTAAATCTTGTCGGCGGGGTCAGCTAGGCAGAAGTTGAGAAGAAAGTTAGGAAGAAAGTTAAGAAGGAAGATAAGAACGTTTTCAGAATACCGATTTAGGAAAGTGACGTAGATAAGAACGAATTTAAGATAAGAACGATTGCAGAATATGGCCCCTGGAGTTTGAAAAAATACGCCTCAAATCGGGGAAAATCTGAGAATTCAACAAAATTGTTTATTTGATATTGTTTTACGCATAATAATAGTTTTGAATGAGTGAATTATGTTGACAAAATTCATCAGTAAACATTTGGGATAAAAAAAATCAGGGAATTTTGTTCTCCTCTAATACAGGAAACCCTGCATTGGGCTGTGGAAAGAAGCACATCAGAGCAACAATCACATTGAGAGAGGCAATTAATGGAAATTCAAGTGCATGTCAATGCACATGTTGCAATGTTGGATTTTGTTTGTGCCCCTGCAATATTCCTGTATACATATCAGTGCCAGTTCATAAAACCCTTGTGATAATGTGTCTAATAGTAATAGTTAGGGCTCTATGATTGCAGTTGGTAAACATGGAAATAGGAAGAATAATAGAAATTACACTCTATCCTTTTTTTTTTTATTGTATCCCGAGTATTATTGTATATCAAAGAACCCAAAAGTATTAACTGTTCATAAATTTGGAACAAATTAGAATTAGAACATAAATTCAAAACGGATGAATCAAATGTTTTCCCATTAGATAAAGTGTTAGAACAAAATTGTTTTCTCCAAGAGATTAATATGAGGAAATCAGAGTATACAAAAAAGAACAATACATTTGGAATTTATATTGAAATCTGTGAGTGATTGACTTGTCATATTATTAGCTCTATAATCATCATGTACAGTATCAAACCCAATTTGTAATGGAAATATTTTTGTAAAATTCATTCTCAGGAGCATGAAATGTCTGGAAATTCTTTAATTTGTGAAATTTCCACTTATTTTTCAGGAGAGCAGTGTTGATTTTGAAGCCAGTCTTGTGGCAAAGTTTGATGAACTTGTCAATGTTGTACAGAAGCGAAGGGACCAATTAATCTTGCAGGTATGTCTGTCGGTTGTGTTTCTTTTTCAAATTAATAGGCGGGTTTACTAATAAATGCAAATTTTATGCATACCTCTAACACAAAGGTTGTTCTTGACAACCCGAAAGCTTGCCCGAGGCTTGCCCAACATAGCAACAAGTAATGTGTGCAAACTGGATTCCAAGTATTGTAGTCTGATTGTTATTAACCGGTCTATGGAATACCACGTAACTACGTTAAACGCACATAAATTTGAATATATAAGTAAACCCGCCTATTTCAGAGATGCCAACTGTTCTGGAATATGCATGAGTTGTATTTGGAGGTAAATTCAAGCCTTGTATAACAACTGAATGGCTGAGACACTGGCTATGTCAGGTTTTATGTCACCTTTGTTCAGGTGTTTTGTTCTTCACGTTTTAAAGTTTTACCTAATGTGCATTCTAGGACAGTTGGCATCCCTATTATTGTTTCATTACTTTTGCAGAAATGCTAATTATATGTATCCAGGAATTTGCATGATAGAAATTAAAGTGGAATCACCAAACAACCGAGTCAAATATTTTCTCCGGAGAGAATGCATATTGGTACTCTTTTGTACTTTCTCTATTGAATATATAATTTGTTTACCTGTTTGGTGATTTACATCTTTATTTCAATCATTATGCATATTCCTATGGTTAGATTGGATATATTGGATACCTCCCTGCTTTAAGTGTCATGATTGTTCGTTATGTATTAATATTGTTTTCCATTTAATTTCAAATGATTGCATTATACTTGTACTTGTCATGTTTCCATTGTTAAATTATTGTATAATGTATGTACCCTGCCATTGGCACAGGCTGTTTTGATACAGTTATGTTCCATGGACCTGGGTTCTTGTCAACTTCTTTATTTGCTTAATAAAGACGATTCATATATATATATCTGTCTTTGATGCAATGTGAGTGGTGGTTCTATATTAACCCATTCAGGACAGGAATTATTTTACTACAAATTCAATCACTATTCCTTTCCTAAATTGGCAACACTAAAATGTTAAATTCTCTTTTTTTAATGTTTCAATTAAAAATTATGTTTCCATATGGAATCTTCTTTGTCAAAAAGCGAGTTAAAAAGCTAACAGTTGCCAATTTCCGTGGAAAATGGTGATTTTTCAAATGATTTCTGCGTTGCCAATTTAAGGATTTATGACCATTTTAGTGATTTGCATCGATCCAGCGACAAATGGTGATAGAATAAAAATGGTCAGATCTAGTGTATTTTTTTTTCTCTTTCTGCTCATATATCAGGTATATTTTTAGAGCACTACATCAAAAGTTATTGGATAAAAACACAAAATGTGTTCTGTCGTCCTTAAAGGGTTAAGCTTATAAAAGGTTGAATTTGTTCTTGGTGATAATGGTACTAATTGGTACAAATTTTCCATGATAATGTATGTATTGATGGATAATCTCCTCCATCTGTAGTTGTTTTTAAAAGCTTGTTGAAAACTCATTTATTTCGTGAAGCTTTTCAATAATATCTTGTAACTTATGCATTATTTTAGTAACAATATCCACAGACCCTAACATCACAGCGCAGTAGAGTATATCCATATAGTATCTGCGCTATATAAATTATCTAATTATTATTATTATTATTATTATAAGATACTTGAATTGTCACATATTAGCGAGGTGATAAAAGCATGCAATATCACAAAAATAACTCAGAGAAATACAAAAATCTTCATGATAATTTTGACAAAATGTATTTTAACCCATATACCATCATTATGGAAATACACAAGTGAGAATAATGTTACAATTTATTTGCAAATCCATGAAGGTTCGACGAAGTGAAATAAGTTGTATTTCCCTAACCAATCATCGTTAATAGGCTTGTGATTAAATGGGACATACACACTGATCTAGGTCAACAGACATGAGTCACTTGTAGTAATTAAACATTGTAATGGTATAATCGTAGCAAAATGGTACACGGTTTCTGAGACGCGCGCTGGGGGTTTGGGGACGTAAACTGAGCGGAAGATTAGGGGATGTCTCCTGATTCATGCTCACGCCGGTGGAAAATCCAATGAGATTTTAAAAAGAGGGAGGCATGACTCAGAAAGTTGTGTTTAATCATCAATCAGTGCATTCAGCCATCAATTTTGTCAGAGCTTGGCGTACGGTCATGATGATGATGGTTGTAGACCTTCGCGAAGGGAGCCTGTTGTAGCGCTAATGCCCAGTTGGCCAGCGCTGATTGGATGCCGTTGCGGGAATCGTGGGTTGGGGAGAAGTAGCTGACCCTATGAAATAGAATCTTAACAGACCCCCAATCTTTGCCAATTTAGGGATTGGAGTCTGAAGTCGAGTGCAGTTGTCTTCCTCGATAGCATGCTTCTGATTCATACAGTATCTTTCCCTACTTCAGAGTTCACCTGCACTTCATATAAGCCAGAAATAATCCCAGAAGACTTCCTTCACATATTTCTTTTTTATTTTTCATTATTTAATTTTTATTACTGAATGTTTTATCGATCATAGTCTTTGTGTACGTTGAATATTCAAAATACCATACAAATTGCTATTGACCTGTTGACCAAATGAATGTGCAACTAGAAACAAATATTTGAATTAGTTTTTGCTTGAAGAATCATACCTATAAGGATTTAAATCCATTTCATATGCAGCTGAATTCTATTCTAAGCTGATCTGAATATTACCAGGTTATTATATGACTTCCTTGAAAAAAAAGTAGTTTAACAATATGAATGTATATATGTAGGTATTAATAGACATTCTCTTTTTGTTCAATACCTGTCGACTTATTTGTATACTTCTTGATATGCAGAAGCTTGCAAAATTATTGCCCTAAAAGTCAGGTATGCGATGAACTTATCATAATGACAATAACATTCTGAAATTTTTTCGGAATTGTGCTTTTGAAAAAACAAGATGCCTTTGATCAAGTCATTTTAGTATGCGAGAGTTCCTATTAATTTGTTCCAAATTAGTATTCTGTTTTCAAGCTGTTAATAGAAAACGTTGCTTGAGCTGACACTGCTCATTCATACCTTGAAACAAACTACCCATTATATTCATTGTTAGGACTCCCACAGTCATGGAAAATCCTGGACATTTTCTTGGTTATGGAAAGTCAGGGAAAAGTCAGGAAATTTGGAAAATTTGTGAAGAGTCATGGAAAAGTCATGGGACTGATTTTCCTTCTTTGACTATGGCAGCATGCTAGTTTATAATGTCTTGTAACTTTCATCTTTTGTGGCTTTGAGCATGGGAGGGGGGGGGGACATGAAAAAGTGTGTGCTTTTGGAAACTTTGCTCGAAAAGAAGTCACAGAAATTCCAGGGAATTATGTTTTCAAATTTATGTGGGAACCTTGAACATGATAGATTCTATTTCCGTAAAATTAAGTCGAACATCAATTCAACACTCCTTTGTAACGCTATCGAAATTGCAACTGGCTTGTGATTGTTATGTCCACACAGTTCAATACATAATGTGCAGATCTATTGTCCCATGACACACTTAATTTTACGGAAATAGATTATATCGTGTTGCTGATTGTTTTAGCGACGATGATAAAAACACCATTAGCTAACTCCTCATAAGCTTCTTGCATTTAATGATTTCAAGCTTTTATGATAATCCCACCAAAAATTGCTAATGCATTAGCTCATTATAGGAACCCAGAGCGCCCTGTCAGAATATATTCAGATCTGGTTTATCAAATTCCATTAGGAGAAAATTTGTAGATTAAGATGGCATCATGGCTTCGTTCTGTAGGAGCGTGAGCAAGTTTTAGGGAGGCGGTGGAGACAAATTATGAATCCCACTCTTGATTTCCTTGTTTAGTAACGTAGGGAAATATTTATAATGCATTTTTAGATTTAAATGTACCTTTTTGCACTGCATTTTTCTATCCCATTTATTTCAACATTCATGGTATTCTTATGAAACAGATAAAACAATGAAGGTTGGCAACTTCAAGTAGAAAAATATCCAATTTTGTAATCTTTCCTCTTTTGTATATTTGGTCTGCCTGAAAATGATTTGATATGTCTCAAACTGAATATGATCTTGCATTGGATTTATTTGCCGTGAAAATTTGAAAAGCTTTGAAGGGAAATAAGAGAATGAAGACAAATAAAGGTGTAACAAATTATGAGGAAGAACAAATTATGAGAGATGTACTTGTATCAGATCACAATTTCTAAAAGTTTGCTCATTCACGTGAGATTTATCTGCTTAAGGTGTCAACTCAGATATAATTTGTTAGCATGAGTCTCTTTTTTAATTGCAATATCTTAAAACCAGAAAGTTCTAAATAATTAATTAACACTATGCAATATCTCATGGGCGGTAATAAAGGCTATTTAGATACCATACTACATATTAGAGTGATGGATACACGTGACATGAGCTCGGCTCCAAGCAGTATGAATTAATAATGTTCTCTTTCGTCCATTGTCTGGGTTGTCCTTGCAACGGTGTCGAGGCTAACATTGATGGCGTAACGCTAATGAGTCATGGTTAGTCTGAGTAACGATGACCGATCCATTCCGGTTGTATTCCCATAACAAACAAATCATGAATATGGGTTTGCATGCGAATGGTGGTTATACAAACTAACATAAATGAGGACTCGGTAATCTGCGTGCATGAATGGAATAATGTAAACCTTACCAACAAATATTTTAAGAAGAAGCTATATTTTGTGTGCAACTTCTTGAAATGAGGTATAAATTTGATCGAAAAAAAATTCAAGAATAATCAATAGAAATACATCTACATCTTCATAAGATCTAGAACTGTAAATCAAGAAATTAGATTTTTGATCAAATGTAAATAACACCTATCATTTTGAGAGAAGTCAAATATTCTAAAAATATGAGTGGATATGATTTGGTTAGGGTCTTTTTTTATTATTGATTATATCGTCATTGATTTGGCTTTACATCTAGATAGGATGTACATCTTCATAAGATGTAGAATTACTAGTCAACAAATAGATCTAATACCGGACATGCTTATTGCCTTGAAAATGATTAAAAAATGTTCAGATGTATACAATATAATCTGAATTTGAAAATGGTTTTGGTTGTTTCATATGATATATGATATCTTTATGAGATGTGAACTCATTTAGTCAGCAAGAACAGGAAGTTAATGCATCTGTATATGCCACGTATAATCTTTTCGCAAAAAATATTAGAAACCAAGTGAATTCTATTTATTACTTTCTGAATGTTATTATATCATCTGCTATTTAGCTTAAGTTGCTGATGTGATGCACATTATGCACATCTTCATAAGATGTAGATTTACTATTAAAGAACTTGATTTAGAAAACATTTTTGCTACCTTACTTTAGATTTTACTGATATGTCCTTTATATAGATTGTATAATCAGCTAGGCCATAGTAATATATCTATACAAATCTTAGATATTCTGACAATATCAAATAGATTTTTTTTTAATCAAGGTAAATTCCATTTGATTTTGCATTTTCTTCACATCAATGCGACCATGTTACAGATGTTACAAATGTAAATTAGATATTGAATACCTTTTACTGAATCCAAATTAATTGATTTTTTACACGCTCAAAGTATTCTAAAATGTATGACAGTTTATCCCATGTGGAATAAGGAGACTGAATAGTATGTAAACTGTACTCTCAAATGATTTCCTCTTGCGTGCTGAGATCTGTGTACCTGACTTGTAAACCAGACTTTGTGAACTCTGATAATGTCACGTGCGTGTGGCAGCTTAGGCCAACATGATCAATTTGCACTTGAAGGAAGCTAGATCTTTCTCTGAAAATGAAAGTGTGATCACTTATTGGAATCAGATGCTATCAGGGTAAGAATTAGTACTGAATGAGGCAATTCAGCTACATCTTTAAAAAGGAATCTCATTACATGTATATGAAATTTTAATCTTCTTTTGACCATTTTTTCCCATAAGAAGTATTTTAAAATGTATTAAACATGATTGAAATTATTCAATCGATGTTTTCCTATCAAATACCAACATTGGACAAAAAAAAAGGGCTAATGTTGGCTGCACTAGATGGAAAACTATAGCATAGCCTCCTATCATAATAATGGCAAACAGTTTAATTTGCTTTTTCGGCAGTGTATGAATGGATATAAAGAAAATTTCAGTAAATAATGGAATTTTACATTCACTGTAGTATGGTTTTAAATTTAAGAGCTGGGTTTCTGAACATAAATGTGGGCAGGTTATAATGATCAAAATTCCAGGGTGTTTGTGTCACGTTGTCATGACTTGTGTAACGATGTGGTCTAAATTGTTAACATTCTATCCCCCATGGCCGTCTATCTTTACAATCGGAGATTCTGATTGGGTGTAAATTATTAATGACACCTTTCCTCCTTTCATTCTCTCTCTATCTTGCACTCTCTCTCTCTCTCTCTTTTCATTCCCCCACTCCCTACATCTCCTTTTCTCCTGTCCTCCTCTCACTCTCCTCTGTCCCTCCTTTTCTATATCCCTGTTCACTTTCTTTCTAATTCTTCTAATTCTTCTAAATCCCTCTCTCTTTCTCTTTCTCTCCCTACTCTCTCCCTCTCTCTTCTCCACTACCTTCCTCCCTTCACATCACACACTTCAGCATGTTGTTGAAAGTTGTGGACGGAGGCTTGTGTATGGTAAAAAACACTTGCGCACATCAGTTGCGAACTTGTCATTTACTGTGCACTGCACACAATTTTGTTTTCTTCTGTCTACAACTTCAAGCCTCCGTCCAATTTCATCAATTTTGAAAGCAGGCTAATATATCTCTCTCCCTCCCTCTCTCTTACATACTCACCATTTTCCCCTCCCTCTTTCTCCCTCTTGAGTCTCTCATCAAATTTCCCTCTCTTTCTTTCTCTTTTATATTCACATGCTTGTTGTTACTTCATGCGTCTTGGATGGAAATAGGATGAATGTCTTTCAAGGTCTAATTCACACCCCAATCTGTGGCATGCCTCGTTAATTATGCAAAAGGCTGCGGCACATGATACAGTAATGTGTTTCATAAATGCATGGCATTATTGCTAGGATGC
>BQKZ01000169.1:124316-135949 GCA_036244855.1 Temnopleurus reevesii | reverse complement strand
GGCATATCTAAGATCTGGGCTGGGTTATCACGAGGAGCAAATCATTTGGTGGTTGAGTGGTTGTTTATAACATGTAGACCTTGTTTTGACATAATTGCTTCTTGAAGAAAATGATGAAAGGACAAGTTCCCTCCGGCATAAAGTTGAACTACCCTGAAACCAGCAGTAAATATTTAGGCTTGGCAGAGGCATTTGAGTGTCATCTCCATGGGCTACCTGCAGTGTGGTTAGGTTTGGCTTGGCTGGGGTGCCCCCACCCTACCCTCACTACACTCATCACAAAAGGGATAGGCCTATGTTTGTATCTTTGCTTTGGCAAGTGGTCCCCTGATCTAGATATGAGTGATGTCTTTTGCCCCTATCCTTGCAGAGGACACACCAGAAAACTGTAAAAATTGGCCTTACCCTTGACAAAGATTTTACAAAAGACACCCCTTTTCATTTTTTTTTCCTGAGAAACCCGTGATTAGAATTTATCATATGAAGGTAATAAACATGCATCCGGGAATTGTCAATCTGGTGATGGGGGCTTTCTTTCTTTTTGGGGGTTGCCTCCTTCCTCACAACTACCTTACAAGGCTGAAAAAAAAATAGTTTAAAGGTAGAAAACTACATTTGCACACCGTACGGTTATGCTTACAACTTGTTGTGTACCTCAGATATGCCAAAATGATAACCTCTATGAAGTATTTTGGTCGAATGTAGTCCAGAATATTTAATTCAAATGAAAATCTATTCTATCATAATTCATCTCGACACCAACGGTATCGCGATACTCCTAGCGTATTACGGTACCACACACACATATAACATTGTAAGATCACATACAGTGCGCACTTCAATACACTGCCACACCATGCAGAAAACGCACTGAGACTGAGAGAGACTCTTGCGCCAACGGCTGATTTGAATTTTGAACGCACAGTCCATTAATTCGAGGCCCGAATAGAAGAATTATTATTGGAATAACTATAAATGCGCCTACACTGTATCATGACCAATCGATTGGTGATAAGTTCTAACATTTAGTACTCTTCAACATAACACAACAATCTTGGAAAGTAAAATTTTAGGCTGCAAAAGAAGTATTCTACCTTTAAGAAAATATTACCCCCATCATCCCCCCTCTTGATAAAACCTGTGCCCCTTTAAAGCTCCATTTGATTGGTGGCAGTAGTAAACGCCATGAAAGTGTTTTTTTTTTAGAAAAAGAGACTGGGCTTGGTTTGGGTTGGTTAGGATTGTTTTTGCCGGGCTCCTCCCAAATAGGCCACAATATGGAAAACAAGAAAATTATAATCATATTACTTCACCTTGAGTTTGGTGTGAAAATGTTGTTATATGTATCATGTGTCATGTACATCTCCTAATGCACCTCAATTGTGTTTCTCTTATTGTCTACTGTTTGCAAATTGAAGGTGTGGATATGACAAAGGGTAAGACTGGTGAATAGACTAGAGATAAAATGTTGCACGTCTTTTTTCAAAGCTTTCTCAAAAATCATTTGGTTTGGCCTTTTGTCATCATCATTTCACATAGCGTTTTCTGTATTCAAGGCATTAATTTAACTTACAACAATATAGTATATAGATCATGATTTAATTAGTTGCTGCAAAGCACTCTCCCTTCAGATTTAATAAATATCTGTTAAGTTCTGGAAAGGAGAATTGGATTGTTTCAAAGATCGAACAAGATGTATATTTGGAAGTTCTCACATATTTGTTGTTGAATATAAGTGAGATAGATGTCGTATAGGCACTCAATATTTTGTTTTAAATCATGTCAGAATGTGATGTTAATGTCTTTTGTGTTACTTCATATTTTTGTTTATCAATGTAGATTCATTATTTTCATTTAAAGTTTCTCCTGTGCTTATTTGTGTAATCATTTTAATTTATCTTCATTATTTCAAACTTTAGTTGTTCTTGAACGTGCAACATATAAAGCATTAACCACAATCTTCATCTCTACTCCATTAATCATGATTGATTCTAGGGCCTGTAGATGTGTACGTTTTCCTCTCAAAGTAAAAATGTATCCCCCAAATCTTAAAAGGAGGAGCAATATGTAGTGTGCATTTAAAAGAAGCAACCATCTGATAAGTTTGGAAATTTTCTAAATCTATTGTTTTTGTTGTTGTTGATTTTGTTGTTGAATGTATCCCAGATATTATTTGATCACTCAATTTTTTGTTTGAAATTAAGTTTCAAAATGTGATGTTCATTTCTTTTGTGTCATTACATAATCATATTCATCAATATAGATTCAGTATTAATTTACAGTTCCTCTTGTGCTTATCATTTGTGTAACCCTTTTATTTGATCATGATATTTTGTGCAGTGTGTGTCGTGGTGATAATTTTAGAGTATTATTTCATACCAATGTCTTGTCCTGTCAATGAATTTGCTGATCAATTGATGTTCTTACTTCTGACAAAAATACAAGTTATCAAATCTTTATACTGGTCCAGTTTATTTCGCTTGCCTCAAGATTCGACTTATATTCCACAATCGAGTTCTCAGTCTGAAAATTGGGTAAATCGGTTAAAAATTTCTCTTAATCAGAAAATCAGGCAATATTTATGCAATTTAAATTTTTGAATTGCGAAGCATCTCATACCACCCCAATAGCTTGCACTTCTCCAAAAGACTGTAACAAACCTCGACCACAACTTTAAAAATGCACTATTCTTAGAACCTCCCCCCAACCAAGTACACAGATATTGATTCTTCTGCATTTTAAAAATCAGAAGTTTTTGTAGGAAACTTTTATCTCTTCAATTCTTAGGAGGGGGAACCTATAACTTTTTTGTTGAACATAAAACAATTGTCATGGATTTTGACATTTCATCAGGGAATATCAGGGAATTTTCTTGTCTTGAAATACTTAGAGCCTAACAAATTGTACTACATTAGGCCTCTATATTTGCAAATGTTTCTATCGAGGGTGACTTACTCCATTTGTCAGCCATGATAATCAATGCATTTGACAATCTCTTCACTTCTGACATGAATGGGAGTCCAGAGGCCATGCCATGGGTATAAAAGTTAACCCTTCTGCTGCAACAAGTCCCAATTGCCATCAGCGACATACCTTTGATTTTTACCTCTGGCGGTGCTGGGGTTAAGTGGTACTGTTTTAGGTGATGTTTGAATCGTCACAGTTTCCCCTCACCAAATATCGATCGCCCCCTGGAACCTTGGTGTCTTCCGTAGGGTCTCTCGATTTCATTCCTGACAACTTAAGCGTGTCCATACAAAGGAATTCTTATTTGAAGTACATCGGAAAGTTTTATTGAATGAATTAAGATCATCATCATATCCATTTATTTGTACATGATTAGTTTTTTACTCAAAATTTCAGCAAAATTTGATAGCGCTCAAGTGAAGTTTTCATTGATTTGTAATAGAAATGCTCTGATTTTAGAATGTGATAAAATGTTTTCTCTTTTCCTTTGATGTTGTGTGTCACTGTGTGATTATAAAACCAAGCCCCTTGTTAGAGCAATATTTGTTACGAAAGGGCTACCCTAGATAAAGAAGACTGAATGAAATAAGTAAATAAATAAATAAATGAATTCCTGAATAAAAGTTAACATGCAAGGGTTTTTTAAAACTGATATCGAAATTATTCCCTTTTGAGATAGTTGTCAGAATTCTGAACTACAGTCTTTATTCTAAAGAAATTTTGTTTTCCTGTTATACCCCTGTCACAAAGAAGCCCGGAAGCAACACGATTTAACATGACACTTTCTTCAGTTCACAATAAGCTGCCTGCGAGCAGAGTCGTGTTGAATTGTGTTACTTCTGGCGCCCTATGCTACTGGGGCTTTAAGATCTATAATTTCTCTACAAGCATAATAGTTTAAGTAATGAATTAGGAAAGGAGAAATAGACTGAATGTGAACGCACCCGCAGCATCCCTCATGTTCACTTCAAATAACTTATTCACAACGCCCAGAAATTATCCTCATCTATCGCTTACGGAGAAGATGCAACCATTGGTGGTAACTTGATGATCATAGTTTTGCAGGCAACTTGTATTGATAGCACTTCACTTACTACAGGGGACAGGGGGAGTATGATACCCGAGCATTGATCCGGCGATGGTCGATGCTCTACGATCCTCTTTCGTGCTCCAACACTTTGTATTTTTTGTCTCCATGTCTGTATATTTGCATCTCTGTGTCATCTCTATTTTCATTCATAGTTACACGTGTCGCCTCTGTTCTACAATCACAAGAATCCTGCCATATCATATGTTTTTTTTTATTTGTCTTGTGTATGATGCTGCATACGCCCCATCGTGATTTAAACGATTCTTTCTTTCGGATTATGAATGGTTTAAGTTTTTAGCCTGCATACTTTCAACGATAGAGGCATATTACAACGAAAATAAATCCTTTTAAAAAATCACAAATTAATTAAATTAAAAAATATCTACAATGACAATGATGCCTTTTTCTTTAATGATAAAGGTCATTTGAGCATGTTTACATTAGATATGCAAATGTACTGTTTCGTTAGTCGTTAGCTAATTATTTTTATTTCAAGTTTGCATTATTATTTTGCGTAATCAATTGTTTTGTTGTGTTTTATTGTCTGAATGAACTTGTAACAGTTTATTTATCCCCTTTCATGTATATTTTAATGCAGAATGACTAAGTGAAAATGAAATGCGCACATTTTTGTAATAAAATTAAAATATTTTGTCAGGATGAAATTAATGGAATTTTCTATGTGTGTTCTTTAAGATATAACAAGCTGTAAAATTTGTGTTATATTTCTAATATATGAAAGTTTAAATGCACTCCCCCCATCTTTGATTTGTCATAAACAATTCCAGGAGCTTAATTAACATTTCTTTTATTTACCTCGCCATATATTCATTGGCTAAGAAAATAAAATAAGGGACTCATGTGCAGTGAGCCGACATCTGTAAATATGAAATTGTTACAGCATGGAAATGAGATTGAAATCATTCAAACATAAGGTGAAATTATATTCTGTATTATATAATATTTTATGTTTTATTTTCTCACAGCACCTGAAGCACCGAACATCATCCCAACAGATTGCAGTGCAGAAAATAACAGCGTGACTATAGCATGGCAGGCCCACCCGTCCAGCTGGGTGGAAGGCTACGTGCTCGAGCTCGATGATGGCAATAATGGAGACTTCAGGGTTTGTTAAATCCTTTCATATTCTTCTTTCGTCTTTCTATTTAGAGTTCTAATTGTCGGGGCATTATTTTCCTGGTATTGCATTGCACTTTGCTATGCATTTTAGCAGGATTTCCATACAAAATTTGGTTTAGAAACTTTTTCACATAGAACTGTAAAGTAAAGTATTCAAAATATTGCCTCAATGTCTGTAACTGCTGATCATATGAAAAAGTACAATTATTCCCTGGTTATTATATATTTCAATGGGTTCAAGATTGTAAGCGATGTGATTGGTCAACTGGCATCATGTGGTACATTCATGTTGCTAACATACAAAACAGCTATCAACATGCCAATATGTTGCTTGGAACTCAGTCATTTTTTTTTGCAGACGAAACTTGTCACAAACTAATGCCAAAATTATTAACAAATATAATCTTTACTGTTATTGCTGACCCTTATAAATCAAATAATGCACTGTTTTATCTTACGTTATAATACTGTGTTTGCAGTCCCTTTTGTCGATGTAATAACGATGACAAAACTCATAAAATAACACTTGCCAACTGTATTGTTTGATAAATAAACATTACAATATTACTTGTTTGGCTACAAAATTTGAAACCGACAATTGATTTTGAATTATAATTTTTTGAACTGTTTTGACCAGAGACACTTTGTTGATTTAACCTTTTCCTTAAAGTTCAGTTTAATTTTCAGATGACCAGCGTGTGAAAATATTCCCTATGCAGATTCTGGACTGAATTGTGTGATATTCTTTATCAGTCAATAAGATGAGGGGGGAATAATCAGAAAATGGCATAAAGGGTGGAAGACAAGAAATGAAATCCCTTTTCATAAAAAATGGTGCGAGTTTCACAATGTATCATTGTTTCTTTATAACATGGTGAATATTTACACCTTTTCGAACTTTATCCAAACTGTCTTGGGTTATTCTTGTCTTGAATATCATGCAGATTGTTGATTACTTGTCAAAGGAAATTGGGAGATGAATATTAGTGTGTGTCATCTCTCAGGAAACTAGTAAATTGAAACCTGTTAACAAAAGGTGTTTGTGGTTTTCAAAATTTATGAAAACAAATATTGTCTATTGACTCGTTCTCATAGTTTGCATTGTCAATATGTCTCCTACAAATTTACCCCTGTTTGCATTATTTTAGGAAGGGTACCGAAGGTGTGAAATTTACTTTTCTTACAATGTTTCCCATTATCTGTCCTGTCTGCTTGTAATGGGATTGGCTTGTGCAACTATTCATGAGGCAAAAACTGTTTGGTTGCCCTCCACCAAACAACTCTCTTAAAATGGCAAAACCAGTATTTTTAAAAAATTGTTTTCAATTTTCAGGCACTCCAATTTGAAAATTTACAAAAAAAGATAACTATAAGCATGTGAAATACCCTAGACAACATTTCTGCAGGCTTCTTTCACTCTTCACTCCCTTCTCGGTTGTATTTTGTACAAGAAATGTGTTCAAATTTTTTCCCTGAGGGACAGATGCTAATTAAAAAACATGTCCTTCTTCGGCAACCAAACAATTTTGGGGCTCCCTTATATCCCACTGCTGCCACCACATTTAAAGTTTGATTATATTTGTGAAGTTTTAAAAGACTTACAAAGTCAAGCTACACATAGTTTTGTGTGCAAAGTGTATGTTGCCCTCTGTCTGTCAAGTATTTCAGACCATATATATTTTAGAGATAAATAATACATCCATAAAATTTCTACCCCTATTTCAGTTTACTCAAAAGCATTGTTTAGTTACTCTCCTCCAATCGCGTCTCTTGAAATGGCCAAACCTATGTTATTTTTTATTGTTTTCAACTTACACTCAAATTTACAAACATTAATGCAAATATCTCTAAGCATGTGAAATAAAACAACATTTTCGCAGACTTCTTTGCTTTTCACTGGTCTCCCTTATCAGTCTTATTTTGTGCAAGAAATGTGTTCATATTTTTTCCCCAGTGGACGTACAGATGCTATTCGAAAAATCTGGCATTCTTTGGCAACCAAACAATTTTGGGGGTCCCTTATATCCCACCTCTGCCACCACATTTAAAGTTTGATTATTTTTGTGTAGTTTTAAAAGACTGACAAGGTGAAGCTGCACGCTGTTGTTGTGTGCAAAATGTATGTTGCCCTCTGTTTGTCAAATGTTTAAAACCACATATATTGTAGTGCAGGGTATCGCATCGCACTTTGCTATGCATTTTAGCAGGATTTCTAAAAAAAGATATGTTTGTGTAGCAACTTTTTCACATAGAACTGTACAGTAAAGTATTGAAAATATTTGCTCAATGTCTGAAACCACTAATCAAATGTGAAAAGTAAAATTATTCCAAGTAGTGATAAACATCTCTAAATTTTCCACCCCTGATTTTTGTCTGGAATTCTGCTTGTGAAACCTGTCCTCATAACATTGTTTCTTGACCATCCCTTCCTTCATCCATTCTTTTCAGGAGGTGTACTGCGGGCGTGAAACGATTTGCACGGTGGACGGTCTACACTTTGACAGCACGTATCACTCTCGTGTGAAGGCTTATAACCACGCGGGTGAAGGAGAGTACAGTGATACGATATGCCTGCAAACGGCAGAAGGTAATAACTCAGATTCAATGATGTTTTGGTATAAATGGGGCAATCAGGGCTCTCACAAAACAATCCTTCCATGGATGGCACACCAGACCAGAAATGGCTTTTATTTCTATCAAACTACAACTACATGTAATGTCAACTAAGACAAGTACCGACGATACCTACCGGTACTTGCAGCATGCCCATTTGGTTTTTTTTCTCTCAAAGTTTAGTAGCGCAAATAAAAGCTTTATAATGCCATGATTATGAGTGTGATTTCAAATGAGCTTTAGTTGGTTTACCGGGGACGACCATCTGGTTTTTTTTTTAATTTAGGTGTGGTGCTATCAAATTTTTTTTTTACATACTGATTATGTAACAATACAAATTTCGAATTATGTAAATCATGTGTTGAGTTTTGAAAAAAATGGTTGGTTTTGAAATTGTCCTTTTAATAATGATGAAAGATAAAAAAATCAATGGTAACAAGAAGTGAATATCCAGTTGAATTTTTGTCTCTAAATCATGAATGTGTTGTTAATGTTTGTCTTGATCAGGAATCAATTTGTGCCATTCAAGAGTTTGTATGTTCACTGCAAGAAGTTACATGGGTAAGGTCATCAGTCACCCATATCAAATTCTGGGCCCTCTGTTCACAATCACTTCATATTTTCCTGAAGAGGGCCATTATAATGTAACCAGACTATTTATTAAATCATATATTACATTAATTTGAAATCTAATGATTTATCCATTAAACAGTTTGACATAGTGTGCATAATAGGAAACATGTATGAATGGTTTTACTAAACAATGCATGGTACTATATTATATTATATTTCTTCTCCTCAATAACATATATTCTTTGTCTTTTTAAAAGTGGATGATATGGACATTTCTTTTTCATTTTTCATCTGAGAACGGTTTCTGTGACTTTCACCATCCTCCAAGCTTACACTCTTTGCTCTCTTTTTTTCTCCTTCCCTCTTTTTAATTTCCCTCTCCCTCTCTCTTCCCCCATCCCTTTTGCCTATCTCTCGCTTCCTCCTCTGTCTTTGCTTTGATTTGTAGTGTATTATTCTGTAATTTCCATTTTGGTAATTAATTTCTNACAATATCATCATCACCATTACCTCTATCATCTTTCTCATCCTCCCTATCTCATCATCATCATCATACAGATCTACAATCCCAATTTCTATCAATTGCAGCTAGCTGCCTTCTTAACCAGCCAAATCCCTTCTCCCTCTCTTCCCTCCAGGTTTCCGGTGCACTGGTGCAGAGAGCGCACATGTCGGAGGAGTCGTGGGACAAGGAGCTACTCCTCCAGGCTAGGGTCGCACCGGAGTTTGACCTGACCCTCGACAGCGCACCCGCCATTCAATCAATCGAGAGGCTCAACTTCAAAGAGATGAAACGTGAGTATCTCATGGTTTCGGTCTGGGGCCCAATTTACCTTTCTTCATATTTTGACAGTAATGCACACTTGCAAGGTGTGGCAATATACTCTTATAACAATCATATCTTCATCATCATCATCATGTTTTACCTGTGTCAAATATAGCCACATATTTTAGATATTTCATACTTTGTACCCAAATATATCTTAATATATATTTCATACATAAACATATTCATACATATATGAATATTTTATATTATACTCCAATGTATTCATGTTTTTAGCATATATGACAAACGTTTTCATTTGACACCTCTTTCATGTAAGGGAAAGTTTTTTTCCCACTGACCCCTATTAATGTATAAATAATTTGTCTGTGTATAATTGTGGATTAAAAGAATTGAATAAACCCAGGGGTCTTTCAAAGGAAACCAGTGACATAGAGTAAGTGCTACTGATTTTTTAATGTCATTGACCATAAATAGACAAAAATATATGGGATGAAATCAGAAAAATTTAAATTCAATCAATAGGTTATAAATAAAGTCCGTATTTCATATGTTTGGCAAATCATAGTATAGAGGGTGCACCAGAAACTTTAGAAGTAGTCCTAGAATAATTATTATTCTAGACACAGAAAAATGTCTGAAATGCAATTAATTCCACTAAATGCAAATGGATTTATAAAGGATCGACTGACTCTATACATCCCATCCAATTTGTGTTGATTACAAAATGGCAAATCTCAGTAAGGTAACAAAAATAATCCTGGGATGCCCAAGACCGACCTACCCTCTGAAAATGGCCCGACCGTAATTTTTTTTTTATTTTTTGAAAAAAGGTCTAGGATCACAGTAAAATTATAGGAAAACATGAGAAATACAAACTGATAAAGTCATTTGCAGTAAAAAAAATTATGAATAAACATATTTATTTTGTATCTGGACCCCTTGGAAGAACAGAGGCAGTATTTTAATTCTTCTGTAACGGCAATCCAGTCAATCTTATTAATTGCAAATTATTTTTTACACATATAAATTTGTCAAATGTATTCTGATTTTGTATTATGTTATATGTTATATGTCTTTTTACTGATTGGAAATAAAGTACAATATGATACAATACAAGTAAAACCTGAAAAGCCATTTTCAGAAGTTTTAGGTTTTTTTCCTCCATTCTGAGTTTGATTTTCTACATGAAATCTATTCCAAGAAAAAATATAAATCCTTTTTCGACCAACTGACACAGTTTAGATAAAAGTCATCCGTGGGCATCCAAACAATTTTTTTGCATTTAACCTAATGCATGCAGATGAAAGTACTGTCAGTCCTGATTGAATGGACATTTTATAGCCGTATATCCCATTAATTCATTTAGTTGCGGTGATACTGATTGTTGTTTGTCTAATGGATTTTCCCCTAATGAAGGAAAGATCAAGATACTCCTGCTATTTACTGAATTTTTGCTTTTTTTTTTTTTTTTTTTTACTAAAGCCATACTTTCTATGATTTTGATGACACAAAGGGTGTTCGCACTATGAATTCCAAGTGATTTGGATCGCAATCCGAATATTGATGTCATTCAATCACTGTTCAGCCAACTAAAGAGTTGTTTTATTGGTCTTCCAAGCCTTGTTTCCCACATAAAAAAAAACTGTTGAAAGAATAAGTTTTCTGACCAATCGATCAACGATATTGTTTTCAAATAGCATTCATTTCCACAACCAAACAATTTTTTTTTTTGGGGGGGGGGGCTGGGTGGGGGTCCTTAGAACATACATGTGAAGCCATTACATGCACTTTTGCATTTGATTGCACCATTGAACCACCAACCTGCGCCTCATCACCCATCCCATCTCCCCCTCAGGCTCTGGGTGTAGCGAGCGTGTCGGTATGCTCAATACCCCCACACCTAATCTGTCATCTGTCACTGTATGTTTGGGTGTTCTTGCTGCGCCGACCTCAGCAAAAATAACATCAAGCACTTCTCACGATTTCATAATTTTGCATACAATAGCATTTACAAAGGGTTGAAAGCTCAAAGTTATTCAAAAGTTATGCTTTTTGTCAAAATAATTGAATCATCAAAAATTTGCCGCTTTTCAAGAAGGTGCTCCATGACTTTTTCATATTTGTGTTATGCACTGTATAAAAATGTTTCAATGTTATTAGTTATCATTATTATCAATTATAAGTTGCTCTTGCTTTTTGATGAAAGCTCTGCACAAGGGATCATCAGAATTTGTATTACCATAGATATCGTAGATTCTATTGAAATATTTTGGTGCACCAAAAACAGTTGAAAACTGTCAAGTGTTCAAACAGCAGAGCTTACTACCATATAGAATGGTCCTACAGGACCAGCACAACCAGGCAAACCTCCACCTCTCAATATTTTTGACAAGTGGATGTGTGAGAGAGTGTGCAAATGTATGTGCATTGTTTCAGTGCCCCCCCCCCCCCCCCCCCCAA
>BQKZ01000169.1:102059-116212 GCA_036244855.1 Temnopleurus reevesii | reverse complement strand
TACACTCTTTGCTCTCTTTTTTTCTCCTTCCCTCTTTTTAATTTCCCTCTCCCTCTCTCTTCCCCCATCCCTTTTGCCTATCTCTCGCTTCCTCCTCTGTCTTTGCTTTGATTTGTAGTGTATTATTCTGTAATTTCCATTTTGGTAATTAATTTCTCGTAATGTTGTCATACAGACGTTTCTTCTCAATGATTTCTTCTACAACTGAGCTTGATTTATTAAAGTAACATTTATATAGAATTTTTTTTTTTTTACAAAGTCTTATAATCATTATTTAATGTATTGGAAGGTATCTATTTCATCAAACGGACGTACCTAACTTTGTGACAAGATGCAATGTATATTTCAATGGGAAGTGTGGTTTTTCCCTTCTTCTTACTTATTCATTCTCCTTCATAAGTTTTCTCTATTATAGAGAAATAGTTTCTCCAATCTTTTTCTGTGTGAATAATATGTATGTTTGTATATCTCAACATTATATTGCAGATATATAGTAACACAAACATGTGACATTATTATTCTCAGTTTTCTTAAAGATACATATGAAGCCTAGGAAAGAATACTGCATTTTATTCCTAACCTGAAGTAAACTAAACCTTTTGTTGATTTCCATTGATTTCTGAAATTGTTCTGTCAATATTTGACAATGTTTATAAAATGGAGCTTTACGTAAAATGTGTTCATTAAAACACTCACTATCAAAAAGGACATAGATCATAGAGAATATCATAGATTGGGATTCTTGTATAATAATTATTTCTTCCAATCATAGAGGGTATTTACCTTATAGGAAACTTTTATCATTTACCTTTTATCATTTACCTTTATAGGAACTTTTCACCTGGTATATTCTTCCCTGATCAAAGCCTGGGCTTACCCCAAATACCATACCAGATTTACAAAGTCGGTTTAAAGTTAATAGGCTACCTCTTTCTCATTATGTGTTGTTTTGTCCCATTTTGAATGATGCATTTTCTTCCACACCTCTCTACAAAAAGTCCCCATATACTCAAAATGTTCTTGTCCCCCCTTCCCCTAGGCCTTACCAATGCCACTCTGTTTACACTCTCGTTTTCATTCCCTCTTTATCGCTTTATCTTCGAGGGGTCCTTCCTATTATCACACTCCGCAGTAGGAGGTTGCGTTTGATAGGCTTCTCTGGGTACAAACTTTGTGGTCTATAAGCCTCTTAGCGTGAATGTCTATTTTGCTATCATGGTAACGAAGTGTAACTGTGCAGAGATTATGTGAATTAATGATCTCTGTACTGCCCCCATTAACCTGTTTCCCAACTCTGACACACTCTCACTCTCTTTCACATTCTTTACCAATTATCTTGTGCATAATACTTTATAATTTCAATAATTCTGTCCCAGATGTTAATTTGTTATGGATATAATTAGTATTTGGCATATAACGATGTAGGCATGCGCGTTTGATGAGTTCAAAGGCAAAATGAAAGCTATTATCAATTTATGATCAATTTTCAGTCTTTTGTTTATAATAGGTCTTTTCACTTTGCATTATTGCAATCAGTTTTCGATTCACAAAATTGCAGAGTGGAAAGTATTTCCACGAATAGATCATTATATTACGGCTCTTTGCAGCAAGTACTTTTTTGTATCGTTTTGACGAGAAATAGAAAACGTTTTGCATGCTTCTCATGGAGGATTTCATTGTTCACAAATCCTCATTCGCATTGTACGATTTGGTATCAAGATTAACCAGATTACCGATGTTCATACAAGCTACTCTGTTGCATATTATACAAATCAACTGAATTTCACAGTCTACAAAGCACCTGGGATGAGTTGTGACCTAATCATGTGGACAATACCTCTATGATTCTTAACACTAATAGAAATTCAATTTATTTTAGATCAAGAATTGATAAAAGGCGGAATTTAACATTAAAATCTAAGTTTTTTTCTGTTTAATATATGCTCTACTGTGATATCAAATATTGCATTCCTTATGATCATGCTTGCATCTAAAATTCTAATGATAAAATTGATCTGTTTTGAGAAAAATAGTCAATGTTTGCCTTCTTTTTTTAATTTGCATATATCACTGCAATTTGTTTATCTTGTAACATCTGGTGTTGGTATACTGTTGACCAAGTGCTGAAATAATTACAGACCCTTACAAAAGTGGTCATTATTCTTACTGATAGATAACACTCATGTAATTGAATACACTTGTAAAAATTGGAAACTGTTGCCTATTTACTCACTTTTTTTCAAATGATAACAGTTGTATTTCTTGTGAGTATTCGGTGAGAGCCTGGCTTTTGACAAAGGAGCTCTCCTATCACCAACAGCTTATCTATGGTGTAGAAGATGACAGACACCATTGTTGTTCAAGATTTGAAGGACATCTTATTCTATTCTATTAAAGTTATCCCCACAGGGCAACTTATCCCATTGTACTCATTCACGAATAGCTGCGAGGATGAGCCATGAAGTGGCATTGTTATTGCCTGTTCATTGGGGCGATGATAGAGGGCAGTGTTTTAATTTGTAATACAGAGCCATCTGCAAAAACCTGACTTTTCTTTGCAATGCAAAATTTCAATGTGACTTTAAAATGTTGTGGATTAGTACCCAAGAATGGTGGTGATAAGTAAAAAGAAAAATTGCTTTTGTCAGGCGGGGAAGCTTTTTTCAATCGTTTTTCATATTGCAAATGAGTCTAGAAAGAAGTGAAAAGCAAATGACATCTGAAAAGTCTGGTTGTATTTCATATGTTTTATATCTATAGTTTTACTGATTTTTATATGAGTGAAAAATCAGCAAAAAAGTTTAAACCTTGCGATAGAAGGCAACCAAAGTATTTATAATTTGTTTTTCCAAGGAGTTTATATAGCCAGAAATAATAAAGCTTTGACATTTTTAGGAATAAAAAGCTCCGGAGGCTTGCAATGTACAAAGATACAATCTTGAGTCTACTGTTTGTCAAATCTTGTTCGAAATAGTTGAAATTAATTGCCTGATTGTTTCTGGTTGTCATTTAAGGGGCCTTTAACATAAAAGATGCAATCAAATTTACGTTAAATATTTATTGTTAGTCTATGGCAAAATGTATATCATATAGATGTGATTTATTTTTAATTATTCGGATTGCTTTTATGTTTGACAGGCCCAAGCTATGGTAGGCTAACAGTTGTTTACCAACAGGGTCCTGCATAACATCTTATTATTACCATTCTTCAAAATATACAATTGAGCATCAGGTAACAAGACATAAGGTCTGTGTTATCACATGGCCAGGGTTCGCCCATGATGCCCTCCTTTTTAAGGCAGATACTACAGAGGACACTTGCTATAACTAGGTTCATGGGACCATGAAAAATACCTTATTATAGCAGGGTTAAAAACCATTAGGTTAAGAGCTGGGACCAAACTACGACTCCTTGATATCAGGAATATTGTTATATCAGATATATTTTTACCAAGTTTCCACCGTGTAATAATTTTGCCTTGCTTGTACTCCATGACACATTCAAGATGAATATTAACAGACAATGTTTTTTGCTATATCATCCACAGTTGCTTGGTTCCATCCTGACCCTCGGACAGCCCACAAAGACATCATCTTCTCCAACGAGAACATGACACTCACTTGCAACAACCAGGACGATCGCGTCGTCCTCGGCAACGTCGGCTTCTCCAAGGGCGTCCACTACTGGGAGGTGACCATCGACCGGTACGACAACCATCCGGATCCTGCCTTCGGCGTTGCTCGACTGGACACGTCTAAAGACACCATGCTGGGCAAGGACGAGAAGTCCTGGTCCATGTACATCGACAGCAACCGAAGCTGGTTTATCCACAACAATGCCCACTCGGACAGGTGCGAGGGCGGTGTTGGTGTCGGATCCGTCGTAGGAGTCCTCCTTGACCTTGAGAAGCATGTACTGTGTTTCTATGTCAACGACAAGCCGCAGGGTCCTGTGGCCTTTAAGGACATGAAGGGTGTTTTCTTCCCAGCCTTCAGCTTGAACCACAATGTACAGTGCACAGTCCATCCAGGATTAGAGATCCCAACAGACTTTGACTGAATTATCGCACAGATATAGAAATATATATATATTGCTTTATGTGTACAAACAGAGTTAGTGTAGTTTTAATTCTTTCTTGAAAACTTTGACCAGTTTGGTCACTCATCTATCAACATGTAGAATACTAATAGTTAGTACAGATAAATCCATTCCTCTACTGATACTCACTGTGAGAGCAGAAGGGACAAAGGCCTGGGGCAAAGTAAGCAACCTCCATTCAAGCATTCACAGTAGTATGATGGGCACAAAAGAAATCATCATCCTTCCTATTCTGTACAAAATTTTGAACAAGAGTCACACCTGGGACTTTCCTTTGTGATCACGAAGCTGTTGTGAATGCTTGTGTGAAGTTGTTTACTTTGTCCCAGTCCTTTGTTCCTTCTGCTCACAGTGACAATAATCTAATTTTTTCCAGCCTCGCACTCATACATTTTTCCTGTGATGTCTATGAATCAGTACACATATATGATACTGTTGCAAGGACACAAAAAATCCAATATAGCAAAAACCACATTTTCACAGTCTAACACTTGTCGTAATGTGATTGTATCTATGACGGCTTCATACAAATGTCCTAATGTCTGAGTGAAATCAAAGACAATTTTACGTGAAAGAAATTTAATTTGAACTACAAGGATAGCGATTCATCACAAAACCTTGACTGTGGTTTTCAATAATGGGCTTATCAGGTTATAAACTGGGGCTGTGGAATGTCCTCACAACTGCCCTGCTCACACTCACAATCTGCAGAGCTTTCATTGTACCCCCACTTCATCATTTTTGCCTCGCACCTCCCATCTTTAGAGAACTCCTTATGGATCATGGCAGGTGATACGTGGCAGTTTTGAATCTGCATGGAGTAACTCAGTTTGATGAAACTAAATCAATGTTATACAATATTTAAATACATATAACTGCATCAGAAAATATAAATGCACTTCTTGAGATGAGTATTATTGTTCCGAGCAGGATGAAGATGAAGCAAAATACTCAACCAAAAACTGAAAATTATGACTTCCACTGTTGAACAATCCCAAAATATACCTTTTTCATTCATTTATCCCAATACATGTAACCGAAAATACTCCTAAAATGAGGAATGCCTGATTGTTTTGTATGCATAGAAAATTCTTGATTAGTTAGCATATTATATTTATTGAATTTTGTCTCTATAAAATGTATTAGAGATTATTTCTTCTAAGGTGCTTTTTCATAACGAAAACAAGGACATTTTTATTAAAGATGTATTCATCCCTCCAAGTGAAATAGTGAAAGAGGTCAATCAAATGTATGTGAATTGAGAATTGCAGTGTTTTGTATATAAAACACATATCGTAATTTTCTTTACAGAGTAATTACTACAACTATAAGTTCACACAATGGGATAAGTGCTTTGTGTGGTTGTGTAGGAGAGCTGCACGATCAAAAATGTTATTTTTTAAGAATTGTAAATAGAATATTGCAAATTTTTCATTGTGTCCTAAAAGTAACTGCACACAGTGTTTGTGTAATACAGCAAAATATGTTATTCTTATGAATATTTTATCTGTATTCTTATTATCTTTCAAATGCAATGCATATGTATATTACTTCTTCATATGTTTTCAGTTACAAGTATTCCACATGAAAAATATATATAAATGATATTCTACAAGGTGTACTTTTATGGCAAAAAAACAATCTAATACATCATATTGTATCGATTTATTATTTATGTATAATTTATTTATATGAGTGATCAATTGTGTAAAAATTGAATATTTATTTATTTCCCTACACCTCCTACAATCATATCATTTTGTAATTTTGAATCACAATGACATGATGCTATTATTTTCTTGTTTTATAGTCTTTTACTAACTTAAAACCATACCCTCACTGAAATGTTTTCTCCCAACCAGATTTTGATATTCTAATTTTCAGAACCCATTTCTGTTTCATTATTACATATTTAGAGTAGTGTAATGGTTTATGTACAATTTCTATTTTCCATGTACCGCAAGCTATGTATTTCAAAACAGGTGACACGTACTTTTGCCAAAAGGCCTTTCAAAATTTGGCATGGAAAGATAGAAGTAGATTATTTTCAATTTAGATGGATTTTGGTACTTTGATAATGGCAAATAATTCTTAACATATTTTTTTTTATTGCATTTTAAAATGGGGTGTAATGTAGAATTACATTTGTACAATTTCTATGATTTGATGTTATATAGGTAATCCACTGACAGACATAACAACTAAACATACATTTTTCATCAACTTTGGCGACCAGTGATTAGAAAAAGTGCAAAATCATTAACAATTTGATTTTTTGTAAAAAAATTCAAAATGCAACAGAACATAAGGAATTGTTGATAACCGTAACCAGAACAATGACACAGATTATTGCAATTATATTCCAAGCTGTATTCTAAGCAGAAATTGCAGTTCATTACAACAAGTGTAATCGGTTTTCTATACAAATTTTTCTGTCAAAAAGTTTGGTTATTAATGTCAAAGTCGTTTTTTAGAATATGGATCTAAATCATCAAAGTGACAAAGATACCTTTTTTCTGTTTTTCATGGATCTGGTGAAGCAAAAAAAATGTAATTGTTTGGTTTCCCTTGATTGCCATTTTTTTTTAAATACCATTGGTTGGTCAGAAAGAGTTTATTTCAAATAATTTTTTATTCTTATTTAGGAAAGCATGTGACCAGAAAAATATGACAAAAAGGTAAAAAAGGAGTAAAAAGCCATAGAACATCCGAAAATGTCTTTTGGGGCTGCAGTTCACATGTTTTTCAATGATTTCACTGTGATTTTTTTATTTGAGTGAAAAATAAAAAAAGAAGAAGAAAAAGGTTGAAAAAGTTTACGTCTGGTCATTTTCAGAGGGTTGGTCAGTTGCAAGAAGTCAGACAATATTTGTTTTCTTGGCTGTATCTATTTGAATACAATAGCATTGGCTTTGTTGGTGTTTTAATGGCATTTATCAAAACTAAATGAATTTCCAACAAATATTGTCTTTGATATTGTGACAGTAATGTGAATGATCATGCTCATCTAAACTCCTCAAAAAAAGTTTGGAAACCTAAGTTTATGGACACATAGCAAAATTACAGGAAATCTATTTCCATATCTAACAATATCACTGAAAAGAGTGATTTATTACCTAAAGAATGACATATCATTTACTTACAGATGTTATTTCACGGCTAAGCAATTCCCTATGAAACTAACAAAGGTATAAGAGTAAAAAACTGCAAAATTTGTTATTGACTTACTGTAGTGTCACCATTAAAATGTGGTTTTGAATGAATAAAATTGATGCAAGAGCAGGAAGAAACGATTAATTAAAGTGTGAAATAATGAATAAATGAGCTTTGTTCAGGTGATAATTTTTAGATTGTTACCACTCATTGTAATAAACATCTTAACAAGTTGATTAGCATTGATTATTCTTTATTTTATTCATCAATCTATCCATTCACAGGCTTGTATCCATTTAAATCCATAGTTTAACAACATGACTACAATAGATTAATTACTGATTTGCAGCTTTTGCGTCCATACTTTTTTATACTTCAAGGGAAATAACTCAGCTGTGAAATAGCCTCAGAAAACAAATGATGTGTCATTCTTTAGATAATAAAACACTCTTTTCAGTGATATGACTCAATATGGATATAGATTTCCCTTATATATGCTATGTGTCTGTAAACTTAGATTTCCAAACTTTTTTTGAGGAGTTTATAAATCTATATACATAAAACATTTAAATACCTCATTTTTTACTGAATTTAAATCCTGCTGTAAAAAAAGCACTTGTGATCATGTGTCCATTTTTGTGTACATTGCTTGAAATATATTCAGGAAAAAAGTATTGCTTGTATTCATACCAGCAAAAGTGTCATTCAAATTTCAGTTAAATGATATTATTTTGATGCAAATGTAGTATGGCTTATGAATGTACTTTTCATCCACTGGTTTGGTAACTTATTAAAAAGAAAATTTGCAATTTGCAGTTTGCATATTTAGGGACTCGTTACCCCTATATCAAAGTGGTGCTTTGAAGTTTATGGCATGTTTTGCTTGTATGCTTCAGTTACAAATGGCCAGATTTCGAACCATGTCCATGAGGAATAAAAATTCATATTTACGATATAGTTTAAACAAAGTCCTCTGTACCAGAGAAATTGTATCTTTATATCGAAACATCATTATATCAGGACAGAAATTTTATCAAGTTGGGGCCTGAAAAATTACCTTGTTGTTACATGATTTTGTTATATCAGTGCTGTTTTATAATGAGATAAGATTAACAAGTGAAATCACGTGTATGATTCAGGTTTATGCAATTTCCCAATGCCTACACCTGGGCGGTGTTTCACCAAGATAAGAAAGACTTTACGCACGACTTTATGTCCGACTGGTACCCCTTCTTATGCGTAATGGTTCACATTATCACAGCGCAAGAATTGATACCAGTCGAACGTAAAGTCGTGCGTAACTTTAAGAATGATTTGGTGAAACACCGCCCAGGTTTTTGTTTCATGAACCTGTTTGTAGATCTATGCACCGTATAATAACCCCTTGCGCTGAATCATATGAGAGAACGGGTCAATAGTCATTTGTACAGTCTTGCGTACCTTTATGGACAGCTTTATGGTCGATTGGGATATACCTGGTTAACAATCTCGCCACGTGTGACTGGCATTTACTGTAAACTTTCATTAATAAGGACACTATGTACACTGTATCATAGCTATTCTTAATTTTTATATAGTGCTATTTTTTGTAGTTCAGTGATCAGGGTTTTTTTTTGGGGGGGGCGGGCTTGTGACCAAACAGCATGTACAATAAATGTGATATAAACTATTTCCGAAAAGTTAACTCGAATGCAGATAATAGATCCATACACCGTGTATTCAACTGTGCGGACACAACAATGACAAGCTGGTACCAATTTTGATAGCATTACAAAGGAGCATTGAAATTGCGTTTGACTTAACTTTTCTAAAATACTTTATATCGTGTTAATATAATTTTCCTCAACTATATCTTGTATGTTTTTTTTCCTTTAGGAAAAAAAAAATAGAAAACAGAAAAATCAGATAGATTCTCTATTCACAAACCAAGTTAATAACACAACACTGTGTGTCATAAGTTGCCCCTGGTTGTGAGAAAAAATCACAGCAGCCAGAAAGGATTCGAACATGCAACCTTTTTGGTATTAGACCAGTTACATTACCACTAGACCACAGGAGTGCTTGAGTGATCATATTTTATTTTGAAATACAAGGTTTGATGTTTGTAACCTGGTAGATGAATAGGAAATCTATTTGATTATGATTACCAACTGATGAATAAACTTTTAGTAGTATTTCCTCTTCTGATGTATGTGTACAATTAGTAAAAATACCAAAAATGTCATTATGTGTTGCATGATATATTTTACAGTATCTCTTTCATTGGTCATTTGATATTCTACTTTCATTTTATTATACATCTGTTCATTATAATCATCCCATATCGTAAAGATCTATTGAAATCTGGGACCTTAATTCTGTTGAGGAATGATCTTGCCCCTTTTTTTATTCAAAACTTTATCATTCTTTCATATAAAGTATGCATTTCCTAAAGTATGCATTTCTGTGTTTTGCTGAGCTGCATTTTGTGCGTGAAATTCCCTTGTTTCTAAATTTCTTGCCTTGTGGATATTATTAAATTATGGACACAATGCTTGTGTGAACTTGGAAAGATGATATGATGTTCTTTGTCAACAATGTTTTAATTTTGAGTCTTCAGTAATTTTAATTTATTGCTCGTATTTTTTTATAATCAGTTTAAGGTTTTTATCCCTTAGGCAATGGCTAACATTATCGAGAATTTTAATATTATTTAGCTGATTCAGTCGGTGCTATGTTCATGAAACTGAACCTTTTTCAAAGACGGGAATTACTTGAATTTCATAAGTTTGTTGGTCCTGTAAATTTCAAGATACAGGTAACTTTTTTTTTAATGTTTTATTTAATCAATATACCATCATAATATTTACATAAGCATTTAGAAATAATCATAGCATGGTGAAATTTCAAACAATCATCAAAAACACTTGAAAAAAAAAGAAACAACAAAATAAAGCATTGCAGCAAAGATATACAATGACATATTGTCTAGAATCGTATCATATAATAACAACAAAAAACAACCAAGGCAGAAAACACAAAGAACAGAACATGCACAAGTGCCATTTCTACATGTACATGTACAAGCGATTATACTCTTGCAATGTCTCACTCCCACGGGAATCCAAGAAAATTGCATCAGACATGCGTGCTGTTTCATTGGCTGAAATGTGTGTGTGTGTGTGTGTGTGTGTGTATGTTTGTGCTTATACGCAAATCATAGGTTTGCAGTGTGTTGTGTGTGGTGTGATGTCTGTGTGTCTGCGTGTGCGCACATTGGTGCGTCTGTGTTTATGTGTGTGGGTGTGGGGGTTGGGTGTGGGTGTGAGCGGGTGGTTGTGTGTGTGGTGTGTATGGGGGAGAGTGTGATCAAGGAGAAGGGTGAGTCATCTGTTAAAGAAACATTTGTACCAGTCTTGATATCTATGATGAAATGGAGAAAATGAAAAATAAAAAAAAATCGGAGGGAGAGACATTTTGAATAAATTGTAGACGGATAGATAGAAAAGAGCCATAGTGAATGTGATAGAGGGGGAAGTCAAATTTTGGGAAGCATAAGAAGCATAAATGCCAGCGATCTAACAAGAAAATATATATTAATAATGATCAAACATATATACATACACATGTACACATTTCACACACAAACAGATGTCTTCACTTCTAAAAAGAGGGTGCATGCGAGTGGGGGAGTGCATGCGAGTGGGGGAGCACATCCCCCTCCCCTTCTTCCGGCCTGATTATGACAAAATGCATGACTTGGTTCATTTCATTCACCCATATTCTCAGCATCTCCCCCACAGTTGATCTTTTTTTATTTACCCATTTTGTGCGTGCACCGTAGGGGTAGTGGGGCGTTAGCCTGCCCCCCCCCCCCCCCCCCGGTCAGAGCTAGGGTGCGCCAAATTTGAGGCATTACGATCTTTATTACATAAAGAGTTATGAAGGGCGCTAAAATCACCGAGAGGAGCGCCAAAGGAGGTGAATAGGTTATTTGCATGTCAAGCCTAATTGTGACGCAATAATAAGCTCATGTAAGCGCTGCGCGCAATGCCTATGGTTACACCCATTCACATTCATGTTGACAAAATCGATTCTTCTTGTTATGTGCAGACATAATTATTGAAGCTATTCGAGTGAATTTCACTGATATTTCATCTTTACGAGATATTTAAATTAATTGGACATCATGAGTGACGAACGTAAGTAATCCTACAATAAATGTTCAAATTGAGAGTAATAATTATACCATGTTTTGCCATTTTTAGCAAATATGAAACGGAAGACCCTCACAGTGTTACATAATTATATAGAAGTGAATTGAAAATTATTAAGAAAAGATTAAATTCAAATTGTTTCTACTTTGCCAGTTGTTTACAAATTGACTAATGATTTAATTTCCCCATACTACCAGGATAGTCTTATTCCTTTTCCCCTTTTGTTTTACTGTGAAAATGTAGGCCTATGTCTCGGATAGGTTTTCAAAAGATCATGTAATAAGGATTAAGCTTGGACTTTAGCAACCGAACAAATCATACTTTACTTATATAAATACATGTAGTTCTCCTTTCCTTTCTTTTTCTTCAGCTATTCGAGTCATTCCAAATTACCAAGCTCATATGAGCTATGTGATTGCCGTGGAGGACTACCTGTTCATGAATGATATCAATGAAACCTACTTGCAATGTCTTCAGGAGACGAAGGAAGATTCAAGGATGATAAAAACATCTGAATTCTTTGATGAAGAGGAGGGCCTGGAGAACGCAGTAGAGGAGGGGCCGGAGAAGGAGGAAGAAGTGGGCATCTTTGGAGAGGATGCAGAAAAGGAAGGGGAGGATGGAGCAGAGAAAGATGAGGATGACAAGATGGAGGCGAATGATGCAGAGTCGGCAACGGTAGTGTCTGCTTTCGGGGTTGATGAGGCGAAGGTAGAAGATGATGATAAGGAGGAGGAGGAGAAGGAGGAAGAGAAGGCTGGACTGACCTCATCTCTTGAAGATGGAGAGGTGACGGAAAATGAGGTTCCAGCACAAATCGAGCTTTTAGAAGATGACAAGGAGACGTCACCAACCAAACAACATTTTGATGATAAGGAAGAGGAGGAGAAGATGAAGAATGAGGTTCAGGAGCCAGCACAAATCGGACGTCTGGAAGATGAGGATACGGCACAAATCGAACAACCTTTTGAAGATAGGCAAGAGGAGGAGGAGAAGGAAAATAAGGTTCAGGAGCCAGCAAAAATCTGTCTTCTTGCAGATGACAAGGAGACAACACCAACCAAACAATCTTTCGAGGATAAGGAAGATGAGGAGAAGGAGAATGGGGTTGAGGATCCAGCAAGTCTTGTATATGAAAAGGAGACAGCACCAACAAAACAATCTTTCGAGGATAAGAAAGAGGAGGAGGAGAAGGAGATTGAGGTCGATGCAGCACTGAACGCTGCTCTTGGGGTGGATGAGGAGGAAAACAGGGAGGGGCCAACACAAATCGCATCTCTTGCGGAGGATCATGAAGAGGCGAAGGAGAAGGAGACTTGGCCGACTACATCTCTAAAGGATGAGGAGGAGGTAAAGGAGCGGGAAGCATTGGTTGCAGTACATGTTGAGGATGAAGAGAAGAAGGAGACCAAACTGATTGAGGATGAAATGGCGGTGGAGACATGGGTACCGACACCTGTTGAGACTGAGGAGGAGAAGGAGGGGTCGATTGCCGCATCCATTGAAGGGGATGAGGAAAATGAGATGGAGGAGATGGAACAGGACAAGAGAGATGACGAGGAAGAGGAGGAGGCAGCACAGGACACACCTCTTGCAGCAGAAGAGATGGATATGGAGGAGACCAAGGAGGAAGTACTAGTCGAGTCTATTTTGGGTAAAGACGGGGAGATTAGGACAGAGTCATCATCATCAATGGCAGCTTTTGAAGAGAAAATTGTAGCGGAGGAGGAAACGGAGGAAGCACTGAAAACGGGAATGGTTGTGGAGGAAGCATTGGCGAAGGAGGTCAAAGTTCATCGAAGGCGAAAATCATGGTGGAGAAAACTACTTTGCTGTGTTGGCAGCATGTAGGAAACAGATCCTACTTACAGATATAGCAGTGTAAATAAAATTGTAAATGATTAGAATAACTTCCATCTGACTGTTTCTTTTTTGTTGTATTTTCTTAATTTTTTTATGGTGTACAAAATGAACAATTGAAAACTTGAATAGTACATGACTTATATATGACATGTTTGTGAAAATGGACATGGACAGATTGAAGGATGGGGGTAGGGTGGGTGTAGAAAACCAAGAGAAAGTTCTGGGGGCAGACACTGCAAGAAGAGCTGTTGTTAAATTTTGATTAAATATCGTCCAGAATCTGTATAATGCCCGCACCAGAAAAGTATTGAAATATCACCCGTTTTAATGACACTGACTAGTGTTGAACGGGGTTTAAACAACACCAGTAGATGATTAAGTATATCGATTTTCAATCAAAACGCGTGCTACCAGTATTTTGGAAAATAATCGATATTAAACAACGTCTGGTATTGTTCAGAGGCTTAGATAAATAATGATTTGATTCCAAACGGGTTTAATTTCAACATCTTTTTCTTGGTGTGAAGATGTACATCTAGATTCCGGCTGGGATTAAATTTAAAATCAGGATTTTTTTAGGGCGATTTAGACTAGTGTCAATGCTTTTGGAGTACGACAGAAAACTAACTTAGAGAAGTAGGAAGATATAAACCGCATAATGTGAATTAACGAGATTTAAAAAAAAAAGAATACCCAAACAGCAAACAAACAACAACAAATAAGGGGCATGGTGAAAATTTTTACATAAGCTTACCCTCGAATGGCTGCTTTTGTGAGTTCTATCCCCAGGGGAAAGACTCAAAAGACGTCTTCGGGGGGGGGGGGGGGGGGGGGGGGGGGGG
>BQKZ01000169.1:80857-93943 GCA_036244855.1 Temnopleurus reevesii | reverse complement strand
TTAAAGGCTGGGTCTCGGCCAGAAAAATGCATGCTTTTACTCAAAGCAGAAAATCATCTGTACAGATCAAAGAACATTTTAGAGAAAATTTGATACTGAATAAGAAAGTTGCAATATCTTTAATGACATTGCTCAACAGTGATTTTTCATGCACATTGGCAATTTTTGATTATGTGTTATGATCTATGTCATGCACTTCTATGTGAGTAGTTTATTATATTTTATTAATTTAAAACCCTCCTTTTTTAACACTTTAATGCAATTGAAATGTTTTTTCGTTGATAAATGCATGGATGTAGATACAGTATTTGATTCAGCCCTTTTAATATTTGAATATTCTTTAAAAATATTTTGCATTTATGGATTAAAACAGATTTCTTAAAAAATGATAAGTTGTAATAGGATAAAAGTGAAGAAAAGCATGTCATATGTAACAAGTGACCAAAATTTTGCAATGTGAACAAAAAATCTTTGTTGAGTGATATCATTCATATAAAAAAAGATAACTTTTTTAGTGTCCAATTTGTATCAAAGTCTCATTGATCTGTCTTTCTGATTTTTCTGCTTTCAATCAAAGAAAGATATTTCTGGCCCAGACTAAGCCTTTAAATTTTCTACAAAGCTTGCAATAGGAATTTTTCATTGATAAAAAGAATTTGTGTCACTTTGTAACTTTGACTTTAACTGAATTGAAAATTCACATTCACATTTCTCATTCTTTTGAGAATATTTCAATGCAAATAGGACTGTATCAATACGTTGTATCATGATACAATCTGTGTTGATTTGAACATATTATATTTTTTTTCATATCGTATCATGATGTTCCTCAGATATCAGATACTCATATAACAACAGTGGAGAGCGCTGAAAAGGCGACGCGAATCAGAGACTTCAAAGTTTTCTGCAAGGAGCATCTGAAAATCATTCAACCCATGCTGGTTCTCCACACAGGTTAGGTTTACACTTCACTGGGAATTTTATAGACAAGGAAAATGGACAAGTCACTTTCTACCCGACTCAAGTCCAATGGACGAATACAGAAATTATAGAGCAGGGGCCTGTAACATAAAAGATAACATAACATCAAACTTACGATACATATTTATTGTAAGTCTATGGCAAAACATGTATCATAGAGATGCAATTAATTGCAAAATTAATTGTATCTTTTTATGTGACAGGCCCCAGATGTTGCATGGAAATGTACTTGTTTATGAATCATATCAGAATCTTTATCATAGCAATAGGGAGACGTTGAATGAGAGTTATTTTGTCCACTTTCTCTGTGTATCAAGTTCAAAGTGCATTGTTTGTAAGGAAAAAATTATCTACTAGGGGAGTTGCTGGATAGCTGCAACCGATCGCAAGTTGCTGTTCACTGTACTATGCCAATCGAAATAAAATCGTTCTGTGTGTTTCTTGTTATAAGCAGAGATCATGCTGATTTTCAGGTGATTGCCATCAAATACACCTTTCTGTCAACACCCCCAAGAGAAAGTCATGCAGAAGTCAAATAGAAATATCTAGTCAATAATTCGTCAAAGTCATTGATGATGGGCTTGTAACAGAAAAGAGGAATTTAAAGTTATGATGAATATCATTTTTTTAGTAAGTCTTTAGCAATTTTTAAACTTGACTTGGAGATTCAGGGACCATCATTTTTTTTTAACTTTCAGAAATATTTCTGAAACAAATTTCTAACCACCTAATTTCATTTTTTTTTGTTATTTCCAGGGGACATCACTGATGGTGCTCCGAATTCTGCAGAAAACAAAGCCGATTGGATTGCTTATCAGCAGGCTGTGTCAGAGGCTAATCTACCTTACTCACTCAGATGGCTAGATGTTAGGGGTAACCATGGTAATTATGATGATAATGATGATAATGATAATGGTGATGGTGGTTGGTGATGGTGATGGTGATGGTGATATTGATGTTAGGGGTAACCATGGTAATTATGATGATAGTGATGGTGATGATGATGATGATGATGATGATGATGATGATGATGATAATGGTGATGGTGATGATGATGATGATAATGATGATGATGATGATGGTGATGGTGATGATGATGATGATGATGATGATAATGATAATGGTGATGGTGATGTTAGGGGTTATCATGGTTATTATGATGATAGTGATGCTGATGATGCTAAAAGCTATTGTGAAGGCTTGAATGAAGTTCCTTAACTTCGTCTAATTTCTTTATCCCTTCAGCTCACTGTGAATCATTCCTTTGCTAAGGAGCACTGGCAAACCAGCTTTCGCTCAAGTTTTGGTTTGATTTCTGATACATGTATATTTCAACCATAATTCTTAAAAAAAATGATTTGGAATCATATCATTGACAAAATCTTAATTTCTGCTCTCTCTACTGCATATTGTTATCCAAATCTGAACACAAGTGGCATTAAAATCATTTTGCTGCTCATTCTAATAGCATTGACCCGAGGCGCACACGCTTTCTTGGAGAGAATTTTTAATGTATTCCTTCATGTTTTTGTGGATTTAACATATTTCTTCTAGCAAGAAAGTCCTTAATTGGGACATAATTATTTGTTTAATTGGTCGATACATGTCGGTCAGTCCATGTTTGGTTGCAGAGGAAGATATTCCAATATTGCACATTTGTTAAGGTTTGCAATTTGATGACTTCGTTTGTTCTATCTACTCCGGAAATAGATGGTCCAAAAAATAAATATGTGTTTTTATGTTTCTTGTAAATCCCAGGTTGGACCATGATTTTTTATCTGGCTTTTGATATTGCAAGACTGTTATACAGGTTTTATTTTGTCACGTTATTATCGGCAGGGCTATCATTATGATTTAAAACTTATAGTACATGTATATGTCACATTATCATGAGGGGATATCACGTGATCTGGGGTATATGTGGTAGGGAGAATTCAGTGCCATGGTAATATTACTTTTCTTTTATTAGCATTAATTTGTTTCTTCATTTCCCAATCCTCTACTCTCACTAGATAACTTTGATGTACCCAATGTGAAGCATGAGAATAACTATTACAGGTGTGTATATAAATCAAGGGCTTAGGGACTTTCGCATGATTGTGTTATGCGCTATATAAAAGTGTTTCATTATTATTATTATTATCTTGTGTACTTTGAACGCTTTCTGGAGCACTTTTGGTTCATCATTTCTGTGTTTATCACAGGCTAACCTCATCGGTGAAATTGAAGAGAGTGATGTATGTGCTTTGCACACTTTAATGAAGATATAACTATTTTTCCTGCACTATAAAAATGTTGTTTTCCATTACTGTAAAAGGCCATTTCTAGGACGCTATAGTATCAAATGCACAACAATTTGCAGAATTATTATTCTCCTTGTGTTACAGATTACAAAGCATCTCTACTTTAGCAGTAGACCACCATTTTTCAGGGTCTTCCCTCCAATGCTGTTTGTACTCCAAACAATTTGATGGATAGTCGTCTACTTTTTAAAAAAATGTTGTAGTATTTGCAAGTATGATGTTGTAGCTTTCAAGGCTGTCTTTCATCCTGTATCTTCACCATTGTCTTCTCTTATCACACTGTTTGAACCAGGGAATATTCAGTACTTGGTGAAAAGGGAGATTCATCATTTCTGTACAAGCTTGAACTGCCTTATGGGACCTATTCCTTCATACACATTCATGCCCTCCTTAAGATGGGTACGAGGAGACCGATCAACTTCTATGGAATTGTTGACGAGGTAAGGATAATTCTAAAGGGAACCAGCCGCCTAATTTGTCTTGCTCCCACTGAATGAAGGAAACTCAGATGAACAAAATGTGAAAAATTTAGTAAAATCAATGTTGTTCAAAATCAAAATCTGTTCAAAAGTCATAAATTATCAAATAACCTAAGATATGAGGATCCCCACCGCTAGGGTATACATGCATTCGGCAACATTGCCAGAATCCGTGACTCCATGTTGGAAAACCTCTCGTTTTCTTCTTTTTTTTTCCCTGAAAAGTCAACACAATGTTGATCTTTTGCTTGTGTATCGCATGCCTTTATCGATTCTGCATTTATTCTGAGAAGAACCATATTGGACCTTCATTCTAAATTTGATATTAATCCATTTTGAAAAATTGTATGTACAATGCTGATGGAGTGTTGTCCACTAGTATTCACAGATTCTGCCAAAATTGCCAAATGCATGGATCCCCTTCAGCTGCAGGGATTGTGATATCATTGGGAATTTGACAATTCATAACTTTTGAACAGTCAAATTTTTGCAGTTTGTTCATCTGATTGTTCATTCAATGAGAGTATGGTAATTCCAGGGATGGGTTCCCCTTTAACTCACTATATATAAGTATAGAAAATTATCATTAATTTTGTAGTTGATAATAATGTGACGGAATCTTTTTACACCAACTGTGTCTAAAATTGCCTATAGCTTTAAAAAAAAATCACAACAGCTAGGCTGTGTTTCACAAAGATAAGAATGATTTTAATAACTTATGATAGACTGGTATCAGTTCTTGTGCTGACTTGTAGAGAATCCTATGTGTATTTCACTCTTTGACATACTTCAGTCTTATTTATATTCGTTGATTTGGTGAAAGACTGCCCATAATGGGATTCATGCATTTGACCGTAAAGTTCCTAGACCAGTGTTATATTTGGAGAGATGGCGCTTCAGATATTTAACTACTTTGTGAGCTGCAGTAAAAGTATTACTGTAATGCAGTTTTTCAATAGCAAATTAGAGCATGTTCATAGTCTTTTTTAATAAAATCGACCTTGAAATGGCTTAATTATAGCTAAATAAAAATGATGACATGCTTTGCGCTCCCCAACACAACATCGTTTCATGTACAAAATGAATGCAAACTTACACGGTGCACATAATACCACCAGTTAGTCCACCCATTCCACCCGTTCGGCCCCCGTACGATTCATTTAGTATCTGCGATTGGTAGCTGCACACATATACTCAGCAATTATGAGGTGGTCCCTTCGCATTCTAAAAGATGTACGAGCCACATTGCAAGTGCATTCGTGTAGGACATCAAGGTACTGTTTGGAAAGTCTATAATTGCTCAAAATGTTGAAAATCATAATCTAGCCGGATAAATGATTGGCAAAGCGGGATGGGTGGGAAAAGTCTCTCAAAAGTGGCAATGTTTTGAGATCTGCACCATGTTGTAGAATTTTATAGTTTTTATTTCATTTTTTCTCAGATGAATGCCTACCACATAAAGACTTTGAGTGAGAGGGCTCAGCAGACTCCTAGTAATCACACCATATTTTTTGGTCACTACCCGACAGCGACGATGCGTGCTCCACGGGAATTGTATGATGTCATCAAGTGAGTCAAGGAATTTCTTTATAATACAGAAATACCTGTCTATAGTGGCCACCCAAGGGAACCTGAAAAAGTGGCCACCCTCGACAGGTGACCTCTATAGGAAGGAATTATAACAGTTACAGCCACACCTGTCTACAGTGGCCTCCCATTTGAAACAGCTATTAAGAATATTATTTCTCTCTTTAATGCTCTGTCCGTATTTGCATTATTTTGTAATACAGTCAAACCTCGTTATAAAGAGCACTGATATATCAAGCTCTCGTTATAACAAGGTCATTTTCCTGGTCCCATCTCTTTGTATTTTATTGTATTTTGACCCTGATATAACAAGGTTTCAATATAAAGAGGTAATTCCTCTGGTCCCAATGACCTCGTTATAACGAGGTTAGACTGTACTTGGTTATTCATTGTACTGCTTAATCGCCCTAAATTGAATTGAACAGACATAGAAAAATAAGAACAATTGGCAGATTTGCAGGGAATCTAAATGGAAGAATATCAGAATGGTGTTAAAGGGTATCTGTTGTAAAAAAAAAATGTAATTTTTATATTGCTTAAAGGGGAAATTCACCCAGACATTGATGCACTCTCGGTGGATGTAGAGAATACTATGATCAAACTGAAAATTTGAGCAAAGTCCAACAATCAATTAAAAAGTTATGAATTTTCAAAGTTTTTATTGAAACCCCTCCTGGGGTCCTCAAATTGGCAACAT
The DNA here is from genome assembly GCA_036244855.1 of Temnopleurus reevesii. Lineage (NCBI taxonomy): Eukaryota > Metazoa > Echinodermata > Echinoidea > Temnopleuroida > Temnopleuridae > Temnopleurus > Temnopleurus reevesii. The sequence goes on along the minus strand of BQKZ01000169.1, from coordinate 87,896 downwards.
ACAGGCACTAAATGGCTGCCAACATGGAGAAGTCTCCATTCACTTTGTACACAGAATTTCACATTTTCTTCTTTTTCTCTGAAAGTAGACAATAAATCAACAAAATTCATTCCAAAATGCATGCACAATTAAATGTCCATATCATACTTGAAGAGTAAAGTACAATTTTGTCTACTTTTCTAGAAAAGAAGAAAATGTGAAATTCTGTGTACAAAATGAATGGAGAGTTCTCCATGTTGTTAGCCATGTTGTCGGCCAATTTGTGCATGTACGTTGCCAATTTGAGGAGCCCATGAGGGGTGTAAATCAAAACTTTGAAAATTCATATCTTTTGAATGGATTGTCGAATTTTGCTCAAATTTTCACAGATTGACCATTGTATTTTTCTTCATCCACTGAGCTCACATCAATGTCTGGGTGAAGTTCCCCCTTAAGTGTATAACATTAACTTAAAATAACTTTATCTGACATGATATATGATATGGATTACTAGTTAAGGAGTTTAAAGCAAATAAATGGGTCGCTCGAAATTGAGTTTGGTTTGATAAGACCTGGGGAGTGTTTCATCAAGATTTGTCGCAGCGACAAGGAGTCATTTTCCAACAGTTCCCATAGCAACTGTCAGCGATATTGCTTTTCATCCAATCACTATCAAGGAATTTGTCAGTGCTGACTAATTGTCTCTGCAACAAATCTTGATGAAACACCCCCCTGCTTTGCCTCTGTGCCAGCCTTCTATCTTTGTGTGCATGTTCTTTATTGTGTCCATCCCATTGCTTCACTGTGTGAACTATTCTTCGCACAGGTCGTCTTTGGATTATCCGTGAGAATCAATCGCTTTTAAAAATCAATATTTGGAAAACTGAGCAACTTTTTAATGTCATGAAATATTATGGGGAACAGTTTAATGTGTATGTCCAACTCAGAAATTATTTTTTAGACCTAAGATACCCTTTGAAATATTATTGCTCCATTTTATCTTCTTTCAATTCTCATTTATTTCGTCCTACTCGCTTATCCGGAACATAGAGATGGGATCGTGTACCTGTGTGGCCATCTTCATGATCTCGACTTGAAGCAAGGAATTAAGAGAATGTACGTCCTCCAGAGGTATGGCAGTCTGGAGCTTGAACTAGAAGACTGGAAGAAACACAGAAAGTAAGTGCATCTATTGGTAGAGTTGACAACTGTTCTAGAATAAGCATGAAGAATAAAATGAAAATAACAGCTAAAGAAATGTGACAGAAAACATGATGACAATAACCTTGCTTTCAACCATTCGTTCGTGATAGGAACTTTGAATTTATATGAAAATACACCTCATGCATGCATTGGAACGGTGGGCATCTGTAATTCTTGTTCATTATCTTATCTCATCACGCAATAATAATGATGATGATGATGATGATGATGATGATGATAATGATAATAATAATAATACATAGCATTTAAACTCGCCATCTCTCTAGTTACCTCTTCAGAGGTGGAAGACAAATTATCTGTAGCTGCCAAGTAGGCGCTTTTGCATTTAGAGGAATAAATTCCTGCCGGTTAACAATCACTTCCCAATGTCTAGTGCATGCAAGAGCCACATAAGTGTCCACTGTCAGGTCCTGCTCGGTACAATGCTGTTGCATTCTATTGCCGCTGTAGAAAATTGGACGTAGTTACGCTTCCCTGAAAGTCTGCAGAACCATCAGTCACTATGAGCAAAAGGACAAAGGACTGGGACAAAGTAAGCAACTTTATTCAAGCATTCGCAATAGCTTCATGATATAATATAAAATAATGATATATTTATGTGGTGCTAAATCCACTTTTTCAAAAAACTGCTCAAGGTGCAACTATGATGTGAAGAAGTCCCAGGTGCAACTGTTGTTCAACATTTTTTTGTAGAATAAGATAAATGGAAATTTCTTTTGTGTCTATGTAGCTGTTGTTAATACTTGAAGGGAGATTGTTTACTTTGTCCCAGTCCTTTGTCCTTTCTGCTCACAGTAAGTGTAACCCTGCTAGAGTATATTTGCCATACAGGTCCCCATAATTTTTTTGCAGTCTGTTAAATCTGTTCCATGCGATCCAAGGTACATTGTCGGGATACAATCTCTGCATTGAACTGCAGCTTAGAAGAATGGGCTAAGGCTAGTTATTTGACCACTGGCCTGTAACATAAAAGTTTTCATTAAACTTACAATAAATATTAATTGTAAGTCTATGGCGAAACATGTACCTCGGAGACATGTAGCTATCAATTAATCATATCTCCTTTATATTACAAGGCCCTTTACTCAGAGTTTGCAGGACCATCATTGTAACCCTACTTGAGCATAATACAGTCTAACCTCGTTATAACGAGGTCGTTGGGACCAGAGGAATTACCTCTTTATATTGAAACCTTGTTATATCAGGGTCAAAATACAATATATTACAAAAAGATGGGACCAGGAAAACTACTTTGTTATAACGAGAGCTCGTTATATCAGTGCTCTTTTTAACGAGGTTTGACTGTATGTGACTCGGTATGTCAAAATCAGACAGAAGATGCTAGTCTGACAAAGGGGTTAAATGAAAATAAACTTTGACTTTTGAAAAGTTTGAGAATCTCTAATGTTTCAAGATCAGTGCTTACTTCTGGCTATACATATAGGCATTTAGATCTAAAATTCATGATTCAAGGAAAGTAATTGGGCAAAATTCATAAATGAAAGACTTTGCGTGTAGTTTACTAAAACTAGAAGTTACCTCCTCAGCTCAAATAGATTGATATCAACATTAACCAATATTTTAGCGTACATAAATTTTTAGTAAATTCATTGAATTTCAGACCTTTCCACTCATAAGTGAATTGTAATTTTCGCATTTTGAAAGGTAATTGTAGGCAAGTCTATGGGCATTCTAATGGGTGAAAATTTCAGCTTATACAATATTGTGTTTTCTCTGCTAATGATCAACATAATTGGAATGCCTTTGAGAGTAAATAAACAAGAGAATTACTGGAATTATTTCTGATTGTGTTTGCAGGTTCCGTGTGATGGCTTTCGACCATGACATGCTTTCTTTCACCGATGTGCAGTATGGGGAGTGGCCGATAATCTTGATCACCAATCCAAAACCAGCTCGTTTTCTGGCACCAGGTCATGAGCCGGAGAAAAGGATGACCCATTCCACTCATATCAGGTGAGAAATTTTTTGTTTGTATGTCATTGAAAATCTGACAGCTCGAAATATTGGCAAATCCACATTGGTGGTAACCTAATTTACATGCCATTTTGAGCTATATTTTTGTATTTCATAGCTCAGTGACTGAATCACGGACATTGGTCAAACGCTTAAAAGGTATTATACAGTAAATGCCAGCATATGGGAAGTAAGGAACATTTACATTGTCCACATGGACGGCTCAAAATCTGAAAACTATAGTACTTGTTTTTTTTTATTGCTTTTATTTTGTTTTTATCTTTTATCTTTGACAATTACTTGCTGGCTTTGCCCCCAAGTTTATGAAGATTGGAAGATGTACTGTATGGCAAGATAATTTTGTGGTGTTAATTTTTCACGGTTGGTTAGTCAATGAACATTTTTTGTGGGGTATTGAATTCACGGATACAATCAATGAAAAAAGGTATATTCTCTCGACCTGACTAATAAAGATTTGTCAAGAAAGAGGAAGTGATTAATGCTACAAAAGAATGATTTTAGATGCCGAAAAAATTATGAAGAATGACCATATGAATCACAGAATAATCTGGAAATTATGATAAGAAACACAAATATACACATGATTGAAACATTGAAAGCGTTATCATGCCACTTCAAAACGCACTGTGTGAAGTATTACGCATTTGAACTTTTAATACAAATTTTTAGGGATTATTTTCGTGGGTCTAAAATTCGCGGTCGGCAAATTAACCGCAGAAAGCGCGAAAATTAAACCCTTACGAAAATTTTCTGCTATACAGTATCCATTTCCCTCTTGTTTTCTGCAGGATACTCGTCTTCTCCCCAAACAATGTCAAACAAGTGAAGGTGGAGATCGATGAGAAACCTCTCGGACTTGCAGAGGCAGTCAATGGTGGACCGTTGTTTGTGTTACCATGGAAACCAGAGAGATACTCAACAGGTCTTCATACGATTGATGTCAAAGTCAAGGTAAGTTCTCAACTTTTTCAGTTAATCCATTCAGGACAGGAATTATTTTAGAACCAGGTCAATCACTGTCAATCATTTCTTCCTCGAATTGGCAACATTTCAATGACTAATTCTATCATTAGAGCATTCAATTTAGAACAATGTTACTAAATTGAATCTCCATTGTCGGAAAGCATGTTAAAAAAATTGAAAGTTGCCAATTTGAAAACTTGAAAAATAGTGATTTATAAATGATTGGACGTTCGAATCCCACCCATGGCTCTAGTTTCCTTCAGCATGTATTTTTTTACAAATTGTGCTGCACTCAACCCAGGTGAACTGGGTACCTGACAGCAATATAACAATTGTTATGGTAATTTTAGCAATGATTTATTGTCTCCTTTCTCGATTCAATGTTCTTTTAAGCGCATAGGTTTTTTTTTTCATGATTGTGTTATACGCTATGTAAAAATGTGTCATTACTATTTTGTTCTATTTTCAATAGGATACGGCAGGAAGATACAGGAGCATGAGTAGAGAGTTTTCCCTGGACCAATCAAGGCCCAACCAGCCCTTCAAATCATCGTTCATCATCATGATTAACAGCGTAACCTTTGTAAGTTCAGTTTGGAAAATTGTAAAAGATGAAAATAGATATTATAAGTTTGTAGTGCGTTGGNCGTTATACCTTATGAGATAAAATCGTTGCACCCTGCTTGTTCTTACGTAATACGGGAAATATCACCCTTCTGATTCCATATTCCATTCGGCATGCGGCCTCATGAAATATGGAACCAGAAGGGTGATATTTCCCGAACAAGCAGGGTGTAACTAATAATATCTTTTATAAACAATATCGATCTGTTGAGGTTGGGAAGATGACTTCCGATTTGGGAAGCTAATGCACATGCTATGTCTATCAATTTGGAAAATTCCTGATTTCTCCTTCTAGAACATCATCGGAATGAATAGGTGCTGCACCAAAGAAACACCCCATGGTACAATGGTTGTAAATATCAGGAAGTATTAAAAAAATATAGTGAAAAACAATCATGATTTTTTTTATCTAAAACCTGGCAAAATGGAATGCGCATGACTTATTGACAATGAAAATCACATTGCTCCATCTGCCATTCTTCCTATTCTTTTATTTTCGATGGCAAGAATTGAAAAATGGTCCCTTACATTTTATTGAGCAGTGTTTTCATTTGTGTTAACAATTCTCTGATTTCTATATCTGATTTCTGTCATGTCCTTTTAGTTGGCATTCTGTATCCTTGGCTTGGAATGTTTGTGTGTGCTCCCCCTTATATTCTTCAGAAGATACACAGAGAAGCCCAGTACAGGTGAGTACATACATGTACTGATATTATGGAGGGTTTGATTTCATTTGTCACAGTCACAGTCACAGTGGACCGGAAATAGAACGTCATAGTTTTGCGTGTCTGATTATTGTTACAATATGCAACTAGCTGTCACGTAGCAATAAGCAGACGCGAAAAACCATGACGTACTACTTCTGGTCGACGTGCCCTTCTTCACAGTTGACTAAAATCGAAAACACCATTTTGGCCATCATAAAACGGCCGGGAGTGGGGGGGTGGTTGCCCTTGACGTTTGATGAGATTTATTTGTCACGCGAAGAGTGATTGTAGCAACGTTTCATGACTTCATTCTTTCAAGTATTATGCAACTTTTGACACCAAATTTGTCACATCTAGGCAATCGATTTAGAAGCCATGCCGGCTTTAAACAAAAAAATTGTCAAGCCAAAAATGGCTCAGAATAATTACTTTATGTACAAAGTCAAAGTAAATAGTGTGTTCAGTAACTTTTCACAAATAGAATATTTTCACTTTTTAGAATGAATTAATTTGACTACAAAATGGTTCAAAATGGTTAAGCAACAACTTTCAATAAAAGGTTCAATACACAAAGATTGAAATACAAGAGAAACTAAAAAAGCTGCTTAAAACACATCTCTTTCTGAACAGTTCTATGTAATTTATCACTTCTGATGTATTATTTCATGTAATTAGAAGTTCAATTATGCCTCTGTAATTTTCTATATTAATATTCACATTATTTTTATTATTATTAAAAAGACACAAGAAATTCATCAGGTTTTTTTTAAAAGTAGAATTATGAGGAATTTTATTGAACATTCACACACAAAATGAACTATTCAGGACTTTTGATTTGTGAATCAGAGGATAGAATGTGATTTTACGCATAAATTTGCATACTTAGTTACATATGAATTTCTTTCAAAATTTGACTATGCAATTTTGTTGTATACATTATGTTCTACTCATGTAGAATAAAAGACCCTTTGGATAAAATGGAATGTCTCTACCAACTAGAATATAGGAAATTAATCAAAATTTTGGACAGGAAAGCCATACCAGAATTTGATGTTTCAAGATTGCGAGGCAAAATTATAATGATGTCACATTTGCTCAGAATTGACGAGCTCCAATAATTTGTAGTGAATTACTTGATTGATATTCAAGCAATATAATGACTGGTACGTTGTCATCAAATGTTGATGACATGGATGTCATCAAATTATCTCAAATTTAATGATAAGAAAACTGAATTTATTGCTTTTTGTTATTCTGTCAAGCATCAGCAATCCATTTCTGGAGTCCAACTTAATGTATATCATAGGGGATTTCATTGACATCTTACCTAAAATCACCAATCTTGGTGTATGCCTTGACAGCATGTTTACATTGTCTTCTCATGTTGATCGGGTGGTCCGTAACTGCAATTTCCACCTCCGCAATTTATGGAGGATCCGTAGATTGATTGACTTTACTACATGTCATCATGCTGTTCGTGCTCTGATCATTTCTAGGTTAGATTACTGCAATAGCCTCTACACCGTTTTACGTGCCAAAGATAGGCA
>BQKZ01000169.1:63916-79588 GCA_036244855.1 Temnopleurus reevesii | reverse complement strand
GAATTTCGGGTCAACTCCTGGTAAAATGTCATACTTCCAACCCTTCAAAATCACTTTTAACTCTCGCGACTCTAACTTTTTTCTTGATCATTTATCTTCCACACTCATCTTTCTTTGAAATTTGAAGACAAAAATGAAATTCAGTTTTTGCACGGGTCAGGATCACGAAAAGAAATCTTATGTTAAAAAATTCGACTGCCGAAGGAGCGAAAATTCATGAATCTCAATGGCTTTAAAAAGTATTTTGCGGAGACAGATATTAGCTAATTTTTTTATCAATCGACAGGAAAATTATCAGAGAACATATCACCAATGCATTCTTCTAATGAAAATGCGCATTCGCCGATTATAGACTCTTTACACAGGTGTATGTCAATTAACAGGGAAATATTGCGTTTGACGAGGTGGTGACTGTACTACATGTGAGCTGTAGAGGGCCGAGATAAAATGGAGCAATCATGCTCATTATCGCTAGCACTGCCGGTAGACTGTTCAGTGAAATAAAGACATTTCCTCTTTATATTTGCACCTCTAGTAATGTGGTTTCTAGCTTTCATTATAATCTAGTTACACCTTTGTATTTAGAAAAAATGCTAGATGCGTTACAATCAGCAACGGGTCTCATTTTATGCGGACACTAACAAAGGAGATACAGAGACACTAAGTGGAATCCTTGATGGTGGTTTATTTTAGAACATGGTTTAAGCCTACAATGTACTTTACTACTAACTTACCAATGTGGCAGTTAATGTAGCAAATTCATGATGAAATTGAATTTTCCTAATGGTTGAAACCATGGACTAAAACAAACCACCGGCGACATTTCAACACATTGGCCAATATTCCGATAGTGAGGTTTAACCTTACCTTCATACTGAACCATCATTATTTAGACACGGGCTTTTCAAAAGATAAACCAATGGTCTAAATGATAAGGACTTAGACCTGGGTTAACTTAACCTCCCTATCGGAATACAGGCCATTATGTTCACTAAAAAAAATGTTCAAATTCTTTTGCAACGGACCTGTTTCATAATAAACCGTGAATTACTATTTTCCATATTGTTGATATCTTATTCCATTTAATCCTGAATATTAGTATTTCTTTATCATCTATATTTATCCTTATTCTAGGCAATAATTTGTAAGAAAACAAAGATTTTAGACAAGGTTGTAATTTTGAAAATATATGTACACATACATGATGTACAATGACTTCCAACACTGTTGTATAATGTGCCTGTATATTCGCATAAAATCCTTATCGTATTTACTTGCATTCAGAAATTTTAGCACATTATAGGGCAACTACACATTTATTATACATGTACGTAGAGTCTCCAATATTCGGCCATCTCTCTTTTTCGGATGACATGTAAGACTGATCCCAACATGTCAGGATAAGAAATGTTTAACTGCACATGTATTCTTTGTGATACACCTCATGCGAATAAAGTATGTGTCAAAGTAGGTTTCTTTCCTTTCATTTTCTATCTCTTTGCATACTATGTCTTTTCAAAGCTTGGTGCTAAAATGATCCGTGTAACATCTTCATTAAAATCTGTAATCTCTTTTACAACCCATAGATGATTTTAATCATACATTTTCTTTCTGAATAAAGCCTCAGTCTGTCAATGGTGATTCCGCGTTTCTAACATCTATTGTCAGGGGGGCTGTAGTTGGATGTTTTAACATTTTGGTACATTTTGGTAATTGTACGGAAACTTTTTATTACGCTGAATATCTGTAGCAGAAAAGTCTGAATTTAATTTGTTGGGTTTTGATTTCATATCAGATAAATGTCACTATTGAAGTCACAGGGAATAATTTTACTTTTCATATTTGATTAGCAGTTTTAGATGTTGAGGAAATATTTCCAATACTGTACTGTACAGTTCTATGTGAAACAAGTTGCTAAACAAAGTGTCTTTTGTATAGCAATCCTGCTAAAATGCATAGCAAAGTGCGATGCGATACAAAGAAAATTATTCCCTGTCCCATTTTCATTTTCATTTACTGCTTGTAAATTTTGCTATTTGCATGGGATTTAAGAATGATACCAATGTGGATGTTGTCGCGTGTAAATTACAGTGGAAACTTAGAAGTACAGTGGAAACTTAGAATGAAGAGATCTTGCTATAAAGAGATTCCCAATACAAAGAGGTGAAATATGGCCCCATCTCTTTATAACTTCATTTTTTTTGTAACCCTGTTATAACAAAATTACTGCTATAACAAAGTAATTTTGATGAACCCAAACATTGCTTTAAATATGTAATAAGTTTCTAATGCATACAGTAATGTTTTTCTTCTAAGTTTCAGTATTAAACATAAATGTGACAAATCACCGATGAGTGTTATCATTGAAATAATCATAACTTTCATATTTATTGTCAGAATTGATTCAAAGTTTTTTTTTATAATATCTGTTCGTTTGATTTTTCTGCTTTTAATCAAAGCAAGATTTTTCCTGCCCAGCTCCAACCTTTTAATATTTTCTTCATTGTTTGTTTTTTACATACAGGATCAATGGGAAACTCATTTATTTATGGATTACTCCTTCTGGTCCATACCAATGACATCTACTATCCTCTCATCTTGATTGCCCTATATCCCCTTATTGGTGAGTGAAAAATAGTCCTAAAGTGAGAGATTTTTATGAAATAGGGCATATGCATAGCTGCCTACATTATTCAGTGGAAATAATTGATAATCCTGCTACACATTAGTAATCGCCACTCATTTTACATTGAAATGCATGGTGCTTATGTTGCCCAAATTAGTCATTTTTACTGGATTTAACACAAAACATGATGCTAAGATTAGTATTGATTACTAAAAATTTAATAGTAATAGTTGGCAGCTATGCATATGGTTATTTTGTTTTCTAAAATAAATTGTGAAATGCAGACTATAAACTACATTTACAGTACACTTGGCTATCTATTTTTAGTAAACACCCAGGTCTGAATATACCAACATATTTTATGAGAATTTTTCTTTTGCAGATGAAAAAAAAACATTGGGGAATTTTCAAGGCATTTATACTGTGGACATGAACTTAGTTGTAATGGACAGGTAGTTTTCATTTATTTTTTGCGACGTACATGATGATTTATTTATATATGGTATTTTATAGATGTGATCAATATCAAATTCAACTTCGAGTCAATTGCAAATTGAAATGCACAATGTGAGTGGCTTATGGTGTGCCTTTTCACAAAGAAAGGAATGTAGCAATAACTGTTTATTCGTCAGCTCAGATCAACCAATAATCAGTTGATTTCTTCTTTATTTCATTACCATATGCCGATGGTTAAATTTTGAGATTTTTAAGGGCAAGGCCACCTTTTTTTTTAACAGAGCACATTTTTATAGTACAGCATTAATAGGGAAAAAAGAAGAAAGGACCCCCAAAATCTCCAAAGACAGAGGGTTGAGCATTGAGGCCAGTCAGTAGGGCAATCAGGGCCTGGCCTTTGATCAATTTATGCCCTGCTATTTTGAAGACTTTTCAGTATACAGTCTAACCTCATTATAACGAGGTCGTTGGGACCAGAGGAATACCTCTTTATATTGAAACCTTGTTATATCAGGGTCAAAATACAATAAAATACTAAGAGATGGGACCAGGAAAATGACCTTGTTATTACGAGAGCTCGTTATATCAGTGCTCTTTATAATGAGGTTTGACTGTATTTCATGCAGGGAACTTGTAACAGATATTTTTTCTTTAAAAGAAGAATCTACCTCCAAACAATACTTGTTGTATCTTTCTGTAGATATGATGAAATTTGCACTGTAAATATAGACAAAATGATGGTCCGTAGTGGACCCATCGTTATCAAATTGGGAATGTGTCTGAAAATTGTTACTGATTCTCCCCTTTTTCAAATCGGTTAGAATTCATAACTTTTTTATTACTTGTACAATTTTCATCAAACTTTACATGTTCTGCTCACCTAATTTTTTTGCTCCTGTTAAAAGATTTATTTGGGGTGGACTCATCTTTTAATCCTTATTAAATGCATCATCTTTCTTTTTCCTCGTAGGGCCTTGGCTGATCGGAGAGATTTTAACGGATATGATTGGAACTCTGTCATTGTATGGTATCTCTATCAACTCATCATTTATCGGAGATAAATTTCCCATGCTCTTTTTTGTTACTGATGTAAGTATGCATAATAACCCCCCTTTTTAATTTCTCTTTAAATGAAATTTGCTGTCAATGATTTGCAATCAAGAACTGATGCATGAGTGCATTTCATTCAAAGGTATTCTTGTACAGTCCAACCTCGTTATTAAGAGCACTGATATAACGAGATCTCGTCATAGCAAGGTAGTTTTCGGGGTCTTATCTCTTTGTATTTTATTGTATTTTGGCCCTGATACCGGTATAACGAGGTTAGACTGTATTTAATTTTGAGCAATGTCATTGTGTGGAATCACTATCAACTCAATATTTATCAGAGATAATTTTCCCATGCTGGTTTTTTTTTTTTTACTAAATGTGAGTATACTTGATATACATGATAGAAATATGCATTCATATTCACTTCATATTCACTAGATTTGGGCTTTTCTTACATTGATAACATAGGAATGGCGATGACATCAGGCAAAAGGCACTGCCATCAAGGATTGTTCATAAGGATTCAATTCATAAGGATTGTTTCTTAAATTTGTTTTATGATGTTTTATGTCTTTTGGCCTGATATACTTTAATTGCCAAAATTTAGAAAAATTTTGTTTTTTGTTAAATTTTATGACAGTGACTCGACTTTTTTATATTCATATACATGTACTCAATTAAAAGAGGAGGAAACCCAGCTGCAGCATCATTTAGACTTAGATTGTGAGAATTATTCTAGACACCACTAATACAGTTTTTATTGATTAATTGATAGCATTTCATGTCAAATTGTTTATATATTCTCCAATTTATATTATTTTTTTGTTATTTCCACAGCTTCTAAAGATTCACCTTCCCTTAACGATCTTCTGCCTCCTTCATCTATCAAGAGCCTATCACCTCCAAAACACGTCATCCTCCAAAAGCAAACACTCTCCCAGTCACCATGGCAACGGGATGAGGAATGGGCGGAGAGTCCTTGACGTCATCTTGGTAATAACCAGCCTCTTCTTGCTCAAGTTAATCCTGGGCCGGTCGTTGGGGACGATAGCCAAGCTCACCCACTGGTACGGCCATCTTGCCTTCTTTGTCTCACCCAAATACACATGGACGTTACTGATAGCGCTCTATGTCGGATGCAGATGCGTCTATATTGGGTACACAGGGAGGCTCACGCAAATGAGAGCAGGTGGGACTGAAGAAACGGAAACTACACAATGATTGTGCTAATTTCATCAATTTCAGCCAATGTACATGTCCATCAGAAAAAGACATGGTCACACGTAAATTACGTTAAAGTAAATCTTTAAACCGCCTTCTCTTGTTTGGTACATCTTGCATGAAATTACCAATACATACAAATTAATTGTTAATAGAGAATTTTTTTAGACAGCGCTTATCACTTCATGAAGAAGTTTAAATTGCTCTACAAATTTAGCATTATTAACCCAGGTTTTGCAGTGCAGCTGTTTGGAAAGGAAAGGATGTAGTTTAGAAGCGTGTATCATTCAATTCTAAATATTTACTCCATAAGAAGAAGAAGAGAGAAAGTGGATCGCCATCTTAACGTCTCCATCCGAAAGACAGTATGCGACCAGGCTTCGAACCCACATGCAGGAACTAACCCAAGTCTATGACTGTCCCGAACAGCTTGATTTCAGGCGCACGCCACGACGCCTCAGCCAAAGGGGAATTGACTCCTTTGTTTAACAAAGCTTTTTTGAAGGGGAATTGACCCCAGACAGTCAGTGGATGGAGAAAAAAATGGTGATCAAACTTTAACAATTTTAGCAAAATTGGATAATAATTTAAAACCCATGAATTTTCATAGTTTTGATTTACACCTTGTTATAGCAATACTCTTCATCGCAAGGCTGGCCTGTACTAGTGTAACTTTAACGCTGATATTGTATTCCTGCGTGAAATTGTATACAGGATTAAAAAATACATTTGGGAGGGAAAGGAGGCAACACTTACTGTGCGTGTAATCTACACTGTAGAATGCATAAAACATCAGATCATTTTCAGGTTGTTGTTTTATTTTGCAATGCATTTCAAACCCCTAATAATTTAAATATTCAACATTATTTGCAATAATCTATTTTAAGTGCAATTACAGTGTATCTTGTCAATATACCGATATATGGTTTTTAGTTGAATATGTTTCTTCTCTAACAATTTTTTTTTACAAAATTATTTTAATTTGTAGATATGTTTGCACTTATATAGCTTCACTATCTTAACATACACTTTTGCAAGTTTCTACATATAGATGTGCGTTTAGAATTGGAACTGAGAAATAATAAATTGTCATAATTCTCAAAATTCAGGAATGGCGTCTTACTCTCTATTAATCCATAAATCATAAAAGGCATGATTATTCCTCTGTAAAGTTTCTACATCTGATATATTAATGCAAACCTATTCTAATACAAAAAAATTCAATGATTTACAAAATAAATCCATTGCATATTTAGACCGAGCTTCTCTTCACGTAAGTCAACAATTGAAATATTACTACACATTCAATCAAAAATGTTATACACTCATCTTTTAGCTGTAATGTGAGATGAAATATATACTTGTAGTATTGCCTTTTTTTTTTTTATATCTACATGTAGAGGTGACCAATTTTGCTTTCACGGAGTAGGATATAATAATAACTATGATGATTAGTACACTAGGGGGTGTTGTTCAAAATCAACTACAAATCAACTGCAACTTATAACGTGCATTTTCATTCGCGCGCGGTATGCGCATTTAACAAAACGTGCATGAAACAAGGATTTTTATTGGTACATTCCGATCAACTGCAACTTGCGATCAATTGCAACTTTTGAACAACACCCGCTAGATGTCTGTTGTATACCGTACAGCATAATCACTACTGCATAAAGTCTACTACGCTTGTCTCTGGGTATCATAATATTAGCATAATTCTGGTTATATTCTGCCGAGCCACCCTTTGATGCTTCAGCCTTTCAAGTGATGAATTCCTTTCCGGTAACCATTTTCATCTGGATGGTAGCAACACAGTGTGGATAAACTTCTTGCTGAGAGCAGTTAACGCCATGGATGGGATTTGAACTGTGCCTCTCACGTCGATAGGCAATTTTTAAAAGTGCACAACCACAATGTTACACAATATCTTTATTATTTGTTACTTTCCCTGCAAATTTTCACGACGTATAAAAAAAAACTACAGAGCCATTAATACAGAGTCAACCTTGCCTAGGTGATTGATTGTGTTTTGACTGAAGAAATAGCTTTGAATAATAGAAAATTTAGCCTATTAGAGGAAAATACCTTAGAATATAAAGAGAAGCGGACTTTAAAACCAAGGTTGACTGCAGGGAATAATTTTACTTTTCACATTTGAATAGCAGTTTTAAACATTGGGAAAACTTTTTCCAATTCTTTACTATACAGTTCTATGTGAAAAAGTTGCTACACAAAATGTATTTTATATAGCATATTGCGATGCGATATCAGCAAAATTATTTCCTGGACTGTATACAAATTCTACATTTCTGATCCCTCTGAGATAACAATTATGTGTTTGACTATTTGCTTGGGTAGGCGTGTGCACCCTTGGAATGTGGAGCTGCATTTATCCTGCTTGAGCCGGGCGAATCTTCATTTCTGTCTTCTTGAGAGAGTAGGTAGTGCCACGAAAACCTCGCCAGATCACGCCCTCCTGATTCTCTGTTGTTCGACCGTTGTAGAGGCCATTGAGGTTGGTAAAATGGCAGTTTTCATACCACCATCCGCCAAAGTAACTAGTGGCACAGTTTGAAGGATGTTCGTCATTGTCACGATCTTTTGTACTGAACAGTTTGGTAGCATGAGACCTCAGACTGTCTCCTGAATGGGGGGGGGGGGAAATTAATATGGTCATTGAGGGGAACTCCACCTAAGACATGTAGGCATTGATGTGCTGGCAGTAAATGAAGAAATATAAGGTGAACAAACTTTGAAAATTTGAGCTAAATCAAATAATCGTTTCAAAAGTTATACACTTTCAAAGTTAAAACATTTTTGCCTGTCATGGGCATCTTTGAATTGTAACTTTGGCATAATCTGTGATGTCATATAAGAAGAGGTCATATCATTTTTTGTACATCGATTCATTAAAAATTGATCAATATATTATAAAAGAGAAATCAACACCATTCTTTCTTTAATAAATGCTTGAAGGATTGATATGGCAATATTATATTTCACAGAAAAAAACAAACTTTCTCTTTTTTTTCTGATTATGTAATTTTGTGTTCAAAGTGAATGGGGAGTTTTCCAAGCCATGTTTTGCCAAATCACAAAGATCTGAAATATATTCGTGCTCAATTTGCAAAAATATGGGATCTTAATGTTAATGTTGGAACAGCACTCTGTGAACCGGCATTTGTTAATTTGAATGAGCACGCCTGGACAACGATTTTGCACATATAACAATATCATTACTTCACTGTCCGAGTGTGCTTGTGATTTCAAATTCATTGACGTTCACGCTACAATTAAAAAAAATATACCTGCATCCCCAGTATAATCGCCAAGCGTCAGGCGATAATTTTCCTCTTCACCGGCAATGCTGAACGAGCTGTAGAGAGCATGGCGTGTGCCTTCTTCAAAGTCCCAAAGATCGACTCGTAGCTGATAATCCTTCTGCATCAAAATGCGGTGAATGTCGTCATTACCGAGCCAATGTTCAGAAGAAAGATTTCCGAAGCCGTTTTTATAATCTGCCCAATCGCGGTAGAAGTCGAGAGAGCCATCCTCTCTGCGCTGAAAGACCTGAGAAGAAAATTCATAGAGGAAGAATTGTGGGGAGAATACATGTAGCATTTCATTTGGATGGAAGTTACGTAACATAAAGATTTCCAAGTACTCGTATGCTCGATATAAATAGCAAGTCTATGGGAATCTATGCACTGAAGTTTGCGATTGATCACAAAAGTGACTGTATCTCTTATGTTACAGGCTCCTGGTAGACTCCAGACATCATCATTGGCATCCGTCTGTCTCGGGAGACAATGGTGAATGCGCCGTATTAACGTGTCATTTAGTTGTGGAGCTGCAGCGCTGGGTGTGACTGTAGAGCCCGATCCTGGAGCGGCAGATCCTATTAGTTACATATGGTGCAGACGAAGACGGAGTCGTTTGGTGATACTACATCTGCTCTCTGACGTCTGCGTGCTCGTCTGTCTGCCCACTGCTCCTCTCTCTTCTGCTCAGCTGTCTTTGGGCCTCATTTCGTCGAAACGTGCATGTACCTTATTGATATGATTTCATGCTGTCCCCATTCAGCATGCTAAAACCTTGAGATCTGGGTCGTAAGGTTGGATCATCAGACCTACGACCAGTTTGATGACGACGTCGTACCCACGACTAAAAGTCGTATGATGTTTGGTGGCCTGTAGAGAAACAGTCAGTGGAAACTCAGTGTAACGAGGTGCTTGGGACCATCAAAAATACGTCCTTATAGCAGTAGTCTCTTTACAACAGAGTAAAAAAACAAGAAGTTATAAAGAGCTGTGACCACATTTGTTACCTCGTCATGGCAGATATATTGTTATATCAGATCTCCAAGTTTCCGCTGTATTGATTGATTTCTATACTTACTGTCCATTCACCGCCTTCGGTCCCCATATCACATGAGACTGAGACGAGTCCTCCGTCACCCTCGGGGTATATTGTGTAGATCCCACTGTTAGTTATACCAAGTGCTTGAAGTTCATAGCAATCTCTTGGATAGTTACTGGCTATAAGAGCATGAGAGACAGAATACAGTGCAAGTCAAAATTCTTTTTTTTTTATCTAATTGAAATAATGCTAGCCTTATCCCCAAATGGATAAATTCAGGCATTCTTGTGGGTTATATTCCTATATTGTTCAAACCTTGTCGGTAAAGCACTGTCAATCAGTGTTTATCCATGTTGGGATAAGGCAAGAATTATTTCAATTATCTATCTACCCAACACAAAAATCATTCAATTGTTGTTGTTATGTGTTATCCATACAAAGGTTCTAAAAAAATGGCCTGGGTTGTGTTTCATAAAGCTCTGCATAGATCTTTGCACGACTGTGCAATCGACTGGTGACCCTTTCTCTTGCCTTGTGATTTTCAGCGCCAGGAGTTATTGAGTGCGAGAAAGGATCATCAGTCTTATATACAGTCATGCGTAGATCTACGTGCAACAGGGCTCTGGTATCTCATTTGAGTTGAATTTCTCCCACTTTACCTTTGGTTGTCCTTTTTACAACAACCATGAAGATGAAGATGGATCTGAATCAATGCATGTAAACCAATTTTATTCATGACACCAGTTCAAATATAAACCTAAGAGAGCATTTGAGTTGTTTCAAGATACATGTACAATGTTCTCGAGCCATAAAAATCATCATCAATATTAAGCAAATGGTATAATCGAGGGTTCAAAATGCAAGATATACGAATGCACATCCACAACATCTTGGTATTATTTTAAAGCTAATGAAAGATCTCGCCTATACCCAAGGAAGCATGTGCTTCAATACCTGGTATCAGTTGGAATGAATGGGAATTAGTTTAAATAACCGTTATCAAATTGTAGAAAAAAAAACAGTTATTTCTACATGTAGTACAGATAAAGTGGTGCCTTTGACCAGGTTCCAAATGGTTCCAGTTGAAACCTATATTAAAGTCAACTGGAACATACTAGTACAATTGAAAGGTTCAGTCTGGGCCAGAAAAAACTTGTTTTTATTAGGAGAAAAATCAAATGAAAAGATAAAAAAAAAAAAGTTTGAAGCCAATTGGACAAAAAATAAGAAAGTTACGGATATTTCAATGATATCACTCAACGTCAATTTTTCATTCACATTGGTAACTTTTGGTCACGTATTATGACGTATGCCATGCTGCAAGTAGTGTATTATATCTTATTGTTTTAAAGCCCTCCCTTTTCAATCCTTTCAAAGCAAAAATAAAAACTTATTATTTGATAAATACATTAGTACATAAACATTTATTGATTCAAACTTTTAGTTAACTGTCAAGAAGTGCATGATACATGTACATTATATGTCATAGCATGTTACCAAAATTTGCCAATTTGCATGCAAATCACTTGGTCTTAAAGCCCAAGTAAATCTTTATAAAGATTAAGAAATTTGAATTTTTGGGATGTTTATCATGGCATATAATTCTTATACACATTTTGAGACCCTAGCACCTATTTTTTTTTACGAACTTATTCTTTCGGAAATTTGAATTTGAATGTTAAATCATATTTAGGGCACTCTCTGGGTTATAGCAATATTTTGCTTGTTATCGGGCATATACAAAGTTACTTCTGAGATTTGACAATAGAATAATATAAAGATATACACAACAATAAGAATCTGAAATTTTTCATCCAATTCTGTGCATTAGAAGTTGTCCATTATCAAGAAAGAAAATATTGAATTAGTGTCGGGGGACACAACACTAAAAAAATTGCACATTTTAGGTCATACAGTGTACCTTTTCCAAAACTCGTTCATTTTTCGCACAATCTTTTGTACAATATGTTCATGTTCTCTAATTAATTTGATATAAATTCGAAGACAAAATTTGGCCATAAAAATATTTGCTTTTACCAAAACTTTACTTGGGCTTTAAGTTATTTTGATCTTGGTCAATATATATACGTCTAACTTACATTACTTTCTGTAATGTTGTGATTCTACCTTAAGAAGGCGATCCAAGATTGTTCGAGTTAGATTCAGCATGTCATCAACTGCAGATTTAAGTGCTGATTCGTCATATTCATTTATCTACATGTAGGAAAGACACATCGCTAATTTTAGGCATTCTACATCTATTAGTTAAATAATGGTTTAAATACATTGTGTAGTACATTTTATTCAACTGCAGATTAAAATAGGCCAGGTTACTAATAGATTCAAATTTTTAAAGATCAGACAACGTGTTCGAAAATTACAAATTTGTCAATTTTACAGAAATTTGACGACCACTGCCGCTCATGGGTATCCGTGCGATCGGCAGCACCGACGGAATCTATGACGTCATGTTGAACAACTAGTCATTCACTTTGTACATATAATTTTTAAAAATGGATTAATGTAAGGTACAACAACATTCTTCTCAAAATACATGAAGAATCAACAAAGAAATGCTATACCCTAACCGAAAATTGGCATTCTGTTGACTTTTCAGAAAAAAAGAGAGAAATATATGTATGTATACAGAGTGAATGAGGAGTTGTCCGACATGAAGTCAGAGATTCGGTTAAATTTGCTGATTGCATTGGATCTCCATGCGCAGCAGTGATCGTCAAATCTCTGAGAATTTGAAAATCCATGACTTTTGAACGGGTTGTCCGATTTTGCTGAAATTTACACTTTTTGTTCTTTTGATTTTTCTTCATTCAATGAGAGCATGATAATTCCAGGGGTTGGTGGTTCCCCTTTAATGGTTGAAGATAATTTTGAGTTTCAAACATCTCTTTTCCTAAGATTCTAATGTTTTGATAGACTGTCCTACAAAAAAATTATGTTGCAAAATGACTGTAAAGTGAAAATCCAATTATCTGACGGGTATTGAAGTTGCGCACCTTAAGAATAATACGCGCATGTTGAAGTGCAGCGATTATGGCAAATGTGGAATGTTTGGAATAATGACGAGATCTAAAAAATTTCAGGTTTATTTTCATGAATGTAAATAACTTAAAAATGTCAACAAAGACATTGATTGTGAAATTTAAAGTGTCCGGTAACTGGATTTACCAGTTTACTTGTAGCAAACTATTTTGTAGGATAGGGGTTGAGTGTCTGGATACTCAACAAACACAAATATACGAGTAGTAGAAGTCATGATTGCCTGTCTTTTGGAGTACATGTACCCGGTACTGTCATCAATAATCTTGAATTCTTAAATATTCAGAGCATTGTTTTATTTAAAAGATGATTTTAAAACCAGCTGTCCAGATAACCAACCCAGCCGGACACCCGATAATAATAATAATAATGATCAACGGCTTTTATATGGCGCTTGTCAACTTTTCAGGGGAATTCCCTAGGCACTCTACAATTGCAACATAATTACCATGGCTTTAGCAGTGCAGCCAGTAGGCACATTAGCTTTTTCGAGGAATAAATTCGTACCAGGTACTGATTCATCTCACCTGGGTTGAGGGCAGCACAATGTGGATGAATTTCTTGCTGAAGGAAATTCACACCATGGGTGGGACTTTAACCTACAACCCTCTGGTTGACTAGGCGAGAGTCAGTCCACTACACCACGGCGCCTCCACTTGGTATACTTACACAAATCTGGTTAATTGGGTTGAACTCTGGTGTGAACGTATACTTCATCTCATCTCCGTAACGGGTATTCTCGTATGTTGACCATTTTTGTCTGCTATCTTCTCGAGGATCCGACCGGACACGATTAGGATCAGGAGCATCATCATAGGAACTAGAATCTGGAGGAAGTTGTGCGAATGAATGTGCCACAAACACAAAGAACACTGCAGTCAAACAATGGACGAACATTGTTGATTTTCCTAGTTTGGAAGACACATCTGCAAGAAGTAGGGAAGTCTTTTCTACTGGGAATGGATTAAAAGACCGAGGATTATCCACTTGTGCAATGAACTTTTATCAGAAGACATCAATACCATATATGGTAATAAGGCTTGAACAGGTATACTGTTCTGGTATGCATTTTCACCATACTTCCAAGTTATGCATAATTTACCAGAGATAAATACAGACAGGAACAGGAGTGAGAGAGATGGCTGTGTGTATTTAGGAGACATGCCAATTGAAAATTGGGTCGCAGTATCTCCAACTGCATTCCATCTGTTTTTTTTTGTGTGCAATATTGAATCAACTCTATTCAAATACAGTCGAACCTCGTTATAAGGAGGTCCTTGGTACCAGAGAAACTATCTCTTTATATTGAAACCTTGTTATATCAGGGCCAAAATACAATAAAATACAAATAGATGGGATATCAGTGCTCTTTATAACGAGTTTGGACTGTACTGATAGAGATAATACGGGGCTTAATCAAAGAGTACGAAGGGCCGATCAGGACGTTAAAATCTATCGGGCGTTCTCAACCTTAGTGGCCTGCTAGATTTTCCTGCGCTTGAGAAATAACGTCCTGATGGGCCCTTTCGTACTCTTTGCTTAAGCTCCGTATAATCTGTGTCCAATTGTTCACATTTTTGATTGAGAATATAGAAGGAGCATACAAATTCCACTATTGGTTGATCTTTATAGTCTATTGGCTCATTTTTAGAAATTTTTTTTAGAAGGTGTTAGTGTAAGCTACTTACACCAATGTCCATGCACAGGTCACCCCCCCCCCCCCCCCCAACATGAAAAAAAGGTAAATGGGACTTGCATTTGCCACTTTGGAGTTAAAAAAAAAAAGAGAGCAGAGACTGATTGGAAATGAAAGAGAAAGGAGTTTGGGAGAAATTGAACATTTTGGCGAGGATTAAAAATGTTCATGAGGCAAAAAAAAAAGAGAGATTATAATGGATGCCCACATCCGCTGAACTTTCTTTTTTGCTTTCCACCCTTATGAAAAAATCACAACAAAACTGTAGGAAAACATGAGACATCTAACCTGACAAGTAATTTTCAAGATAATCACAAATAAGCATTTGAAATAAAACCTGAAAAAGTCATTTTCAGATTTTTTAGTACAACATTTTATAATGTCTTACATGTATTTTGTAAATGAAATCTGTTCCCCCAAAAAATCTTTTTGACAGGCACAATTTTTTAAAGAGATTATTTTGGGCATACCAACAATTTACTTGGGAGACAAAATAGGGATGTCAACCATTTGTCTAATGGGAAACTATATGGGTTTGGTTCAATTAAATTTCTATCCTCAAACATACTCTGGAAGGTTGGCATCTCTGCATTAAGCCAAACACCACATGAGCTACAGATGTTAGAAAACAGGAAGCGTTAGAGAGCAAGAGAGAATTACCAAATTCTATTGCAGCCTTGTAATAATAAGCACTTGAAAAGCAAGCCAAAAAGGACCTTGGCACTTTGAAGTTGCATCGGCTTCATTTTCCCTGCATCAATTGATTGAAACACCACAGTCAAATGTAATAATAAGTCTTGTTCGACCAAGGTAATAGTTTAGTTTTGACAAACTATTCTGCTGACAGGCCCTGCAATATAACAATAATATTATTACCCTGAGGTATTTGTATAAAGGATATAAGCCTGTTTAAGCCTGTAATAGAATGATGTCTTTAGCATATTCTGTCAAAGTTCGCAATCCAATTACTACAGCCTTCTCCCTGATGAATGGTATGATTAATAAAAAATAACGAATCAATGCATTTTATAAACCTGTAGGATGTTCATTACAATAATTGATTCTTAAGATTTCACTTGCAAAAAATCCTTCACTTATTTCATTCATTCATTCATTCACAGTTCCATTAAAATTCACAGTTTGACAATGACACTACAGTAAATCAAATGCATATTTTTGCAATATGTTTCTTTCCGTACCTTTTCTT